>BCLF01000166.1:255301-274068 GCA_001602275.1 Zoysia japonica | reverse complement strand
GCCCCCCCCCCCCCCCCTCCACCACCACCACTTCCTCTCCGGCGAGCGACGCATCTCCAGCGGCTCGCGAGCACCCTTCCTCTCTGGCGCAGGGAACCAGACCCGGCGCCTTCCTTTCCTCTCCAACACAAGGAAGCAGGTCCGGCGGTCTTCCTCTCCTTTCCGGTGCAAGGAACCAGATCCACCCACCATCGTCTCCTCTCCTGCGCAAGGAAGCATGTTTTATTTGCATTTTGATTTTACAAGCACCACTCCCTTACCAAGATAAATGAATGAAAGTTATAATATAAAAATGCAAATCTACCCATGTGTCATTCCCATTTAGGATTTACTTCGTGGGTGTTTCATACACAGTTCTGTTTGCATCATTATGTCATCTACACACATGCCTAAGCTGGGTGACATCTGTAACCACATGATAGTTCTGATCATTTGCAACATATGATGCCTCAGTCCAGGTCCGAAGCGAAACAAACGCGTAGCAGGCGTAACTTTTCTTCCCGTTCGTCAACTAGCGAGGTGGTTTCTCGTAGTATCTTCCGATCCAGAAGTCACATGAATATAACATTCACCACGACAGCTGCAGCCTCTGCACTTCCTCATGGATTCAGTCCCCTGCGACCCTTACCTTTGGTTTCCTCTTTGCGGCGGCCGTTGTGCTAAGGTCAGCGATGGCGATGGAGGGTAGGAGGAGTTCGGTGGGTGTTGCTGCTGTGGCCGAAGGTGGGAGTGAGCATGGCAGTTTTGCTTGTTTCTTCCTTTGTTTCAATATATTTTCCCTTGTATTTTTTAACTAGATAGGCTGAACACTTGAACGAGTTGTGATGGGAGCTGTGTGCGCTGTTTTATTTGCAATTTGATTTTACAGGCACCACTCGCTTACAAAGATAAATGAATGAAAGTAACAATATAAGAATGGAAAACTACTTTGTCATTCCCATTTAGAATTTACTTTGTGTGTTTCATACACAATTTTGTTTGCATCTTTGTTCGCATCTGCCATCCAACATTGACTCCCCTAACATACTCCTATATATAAGATGCTTGAGCTATGACGCGCCTGAAATCCATTAGATCGGTATCCAACTTCTTGCGAACCATTGCTGGAGAGTATTTTGGTTCGCCCCTATTGGTGTGGCTAATGAAGAAGGCCCTCATTTTATAGCTGCTCCAGGAACACATAGAAATAGGTTATGGCGCAAGAATAGAAAGGTGTAAGAGATATCAGATGACAAGGAAATTATCATGGAGGTCGGAAAATATCTTTTTTGTTACAATTAACCGATTATTATAGTAAAAAGCAGCTGATAGAACAATTTGAATAGTCCAAACATATTGGATGTTTGGAACAGAGATATTAGCCATGCAAGTGTCTCGATCCAGATCTAGTGTAAATTTTATATTTTTTGCGCAAAATTTATATGCTGGATGTAGATTCGTGGGTTGGCCCACTTACATCTCTAAACATCACGCTACTAACTCTAGAGGATTATAATAACCCATCATTATGTCATGTACACACATATACCTTTTTAGAGAAACAAGTTCAGATTACAGAAATAACCATTGGCACAAGTCCAAGATCACTACTACAGTTGAGCACAAAATGTCCAGATTTGGTATATAAATAATAAAGATAAATAGATAAACAATACAAATGCTAAAGTGCAGAACTGAATCAAAATCGACTTGTTTCTTCAAAGCCAAGCAGTGTGTGCTCAGGCTCCTCCGCTCCGCTTCTTGTGCCACTCGTTCTACGTGCCAGGGTCATCTATGGAACATCTACATGCCCACCGGCCACTTGCCTCTTCAGCAGACTAAACAGCTGTTGAAATGCCTCCACCTCAAGCTGAGACTCAGAAATCACTGGAGCAGCAGACGATTGAGGATGCGTCGGTATTCATTATAGTAGCGTCGAAAGATGATAGGGGGAGAAGTTGACGGAGTATTTTCAGGTGGTGTTGGGCCTGAAGCGGTGATAATGCGGCGTGGTAATAGTACAGGAACTCCCAAGTTTGAGGTGTGATTGCTGGTGCAGTAGTAGCACTAGCAGGTGCAGGGTGGAAGCTAGGAGGTGGTGCAGTGGTGTGTGGTGAATTATAAGTGTGTGGTTCAGCCACAAGGCTGAAAAAAGATGCAAAATTGGAGGTGAATATGCCACCCGTCAAATTCAGTGTAGAAGGCGACGGCACGATGGAATCAACATTTCGGTTACCGGCGCAATGGGAGTAGGTGCAAAGTGAAAGCAGGGTGGTGGTGGAATCCAGCGTGGGAAATGGAAGGCGAGGGGCGGAAAGTTGAAAACGGATGCAGAAGGGAAGACGAATGCAGTAGGAGAAGGTTCACTGTGTAATCCAGGTGGAGGAGGCAGTGCCATCACATGTGGGGATGGGAAAAAAGGAATTGAGTGGAGCCGAAAGAGTGAGGATGGCAGTAATTGGAGGCGGATGCACCACCCAATGGAGCCTGTGCGAAATGGTAGTTGGAGTTGAAGGCGTCACTCACCGGATCAGGTGCGGGTGCGAAATGAGAAGCCAATGGAGGCAGCGGCGACAAGGAGGAAGCCAAAGCTTTGGGAGCCTGTCCTTGTCCGAGCTTGTGTGAGGTTCGGAGAGGTTGACCACATCACTCTCTGGAGCGGGAGCATCAAGATAACAAAATATCTTTTGCTAGACTAGGTTAGAACCGATTATTACAGTAAAGAGTAGCTGATAGAAAATTTTAAAATAGTCCAATCCCATTCAAGGATTTTGCGCAAACTTTATATTAGATGTAGATTTGTAGGTCGACCCCTGGCATATCTAAACATCTCCAGATTATAATAGGCCACACATCATTATGTCATGTACACACATATGCCTACAGTACATCATTATGTCATGTACACACATATGCGTACAGTACATCATTATGTCATGTACACATATGCCTACCGTACGTCATTATGTCATGTACACACATATACCTAAGTTTGTTTTTAGAGAAACAAGTTCAGATTACAAAAATAACCATTGGCACAAGTCCAAGATGTCTAGATTTGGTATATAGATAATAAAGATAAATAGATAAATGGTACATGGATCAAGACCCAAAGTTGAAGGATTGATCACGAACAGAAGACAGTCCATGTTGAAGTGCAGAACTGAATCAAAATTGACTTGTTTCTTCCCTAAACACGATCAGCCACACAGTGTGTGTGCTCAGGCTCCTCCGTTCCGCTTCTTGCGCCACCCGTCCTACGTGCCAGGGTCATATATGGAACATCTACATGCCCACCGTCTGCTTGCCTCTCCAACAGACTAAACAGCTGTTGAAATGCCTCCACCTCAAGTTGAGACTCAGAAATCACCAGAGCAGCAGACCAGTATGCATCGGTGTTCATTATAGCAGCGCCTAAGGATGATAGGGGGAGAAGTTGACGGATACTTTCAGGTGGTGTTGGGCCTGAAGTCCTGATAATGCAGCGTGGTAATAGTACAGGACATCCCAAGTTTGAGGTGTGATTGCTGGCGTGGCGGTAGCATTAGCAGGTGCAGGGTGGAAGCCAAGAGGTGGTGCAGTGGTGTGTGGTGAAGCCACAAGGCTAAAAAAGGATGCAAAATTGGAGGTAAATGTGCCACCCGTCAAATTTAGTGTAGAAGGCGACGGCACGATTGAAACAACAACTTCAGTTACCGACGCCATGGGAGTAGGTGCAAGGTGAAAGCAGGCTAGCGGTGCAATCCAGCATGGGAAATGGAAGGCGAGGGGCGGAGAGTTGAAAACGAGTGCAAAAGGGAAGACGAACGCAGCAGGAGAAGGTCACTGTGGAATCCAGGTGGAGGAGGCAGCGCCATCACATGTGGGGATGGGAAAAAAGGAATTGAGTGGCGCTGGAAGAGTGAGGATGGTGGTAATTGGGAGGCGACGCACCACCCAATGGAGCATGTGTGAAATGGTAGTTGGAGTTGAAGGCGCGTCACTCACCGGACCATGTGCGGGTGCGGGTGCGAAATGAGAAGCTGATGGAGGCAGCGGCGACAAGGAGGAAGCCACAGCTTTGGGAGTCTGTCCTTGTTTGAGCCTGTGTGAGGTTCAGAGAGGTTGACCACATCACTCTCCGGAGCGGGAGCATCGAGATCAAAAAATATCTTTTGCTAGATTAGGTTACAACCAATTATTACAGTAAAGAAGAGTAGCTGATAGAAAAATTTAAAATAGTCCAACCCTATTTGAGGATTTTGTGCAAACATTATATTAGATGTAGATTCATAGGTCGACCCACTTACATCTCTAGATTATAATAGGCCGCATATCATTATGACACACATATGCCTACCATATGTCATTATGTCATGTACACACATATATCTAAGTTTGTTTTTAGAGAAACAAGTTCAAATTACAGAAATAACCATTGGCACAAGTCCAAGATCACTACTACAGTTGAGCACAAAATGTCCAGATTTGGTATATTGATAATAAAGATAAATAGATAAACGGTACATGGATCAAGACCCAAAGTTGAAGGATCGATCACGAACAGAAGACAGTCCATGCTGAAGTGCAGAACTGAATCAAAATCGACTTGTTTCTTCAATAAACACGATCAGCCACGCGGTGTGTGCTCAGGATCCTCCACTCTGCTTCTTGCGCCACCCGTTCCTATGTGCCAGGGTCATCTATGGAACATCTACATGCCCACCAACCGCTTGCCTCTCCAGTAGATTAAACATCTGTTGAAATGCCTCCACCTCAAGCTGAGACTCAGAAATCACTAGAGCAGTAGACGAGGATGCGTCAGTGTTCATTATAGCAGCGCCAAAGGATGATAGGGGGAGAAGTTGACAGAGTATTTTCAGGTGGTGTTGCGCCTGAAGCGGTGATAATGCGGCGTTGTAATAGTACAGGAACTCCCAAGTTTGAGGTGTGATTGCTGGTGCAGCGATAGCACTAGCAGGTGCAGGGTGGAAGCCAGGAGGTGGTGCAGTGGTGTGTGTGGTGAATTATAAGTGTGTGGTGAAGCCACAAGGGTGAAAAAGATGCAAAATTGTAGGTGAATGTGCCACCCATCAAATTCAGTGTAGAAGGCGACGGCACGATGGAAACAATAGCTTCGGTTACCGACACAATGGGAGTAGGCGCATGGTGAAAGCAAGGTGCGGTGCAATCCAGCGTGGGAAATGGATGGCGAGGGGCGGAGTTGAAAACGGGTGCAAAAGGGAAGACGAGCGCAGCAGGAGAAGGTTCACTGTGGAATCCAGGTGGAGGCAGTGCCATCACGTGTGGGGATGGGAAAATGGAATTGAGTGGCGCAGGAAGAGTGAGGATGGCCTTAAGTGGGAGGCGAACGCACCACCCAGTGGAGACTGTGCGAAATGGTAATTGGAGTTGAAGGTGTCACTCACCGGACCGGGTGCGGGTGCGAAATGAGAAGCTGATGGAGGCAGCAGCGACAATGAGGAAGCCACAGCTTTGGGAGACTATCCTTGTCCAATCCTGTGTGAGGTTCGGAGAGGTTGACCACATCACTCTCCGCAGTGGGAGCATCAAGATCACAAAATATCTTTTGCTAGACTAGGTTACAACTGATTATTACAGTAAAGAGTAGCTGATAGAAAATTTTAAAATAGTCCATCCCCGTTCGAGGATTTTGCGCAAACTTTATATTAGATGTAGATTCGTAGGTCAACCCACTTACATCTCTAAACAACCCCCGATTATAATAGGATGCACGTCATTATGTCATGTACACACATATGCCTACCGTACATTATGATGTTATGTACACACACATGCCTAACCGTAGGTCATTATGTCATGGACACACATATGTCTAAGTTGGGTGAGATCTATCCATGCATGGTAGTTCAGTCATTTGCAACATCCGATGTATACAGCAAGTGTATGTGACTATGCGACAAATCATATGCAGCAATGATGTGCTATATCGTAAAACATTGGCTTAATTTTATTAATACATATGGTTCAATAGTTAGTAGCTAGAGAAGCATATACGCTTTTCCAAAATACCAATTTTGAAAAAAAATAGCACAGAAACAGCTACTCCCCCAAGCAGGGCTAAGCTGCATAAGACCTATCCACACATGACTTATACAGCAAATGTGTGTGTGTTTGTGTTTGCAACATCCAATGTATACAACAAATGTATGGGACTATGGGACAAATCATGAGCAGCAATGAGTTATTATATAGTAAATCATTGGCGTTAGTAATTAATATACATGAGATGCATTGGAATAACATTTCCAAGAGTAAGAGTAAACATAGAGCCTAGCTAGTGGTGATTGGAACGGGATTGCCTAACAAAAGTAAATCATCAACATAACAGTTCAAGACCATAAGTAGTAATTGGAATGGGATTGCCTAACAAAAGGTGACCAACTCTTATGGTGGTCTTCTCCTTTGTAAAGAGATAGCTTACCTTCTTTACTTGCCTCTCAGGCTCCTCGACCTCATCGAACAGTTCTTGTGCATTCTTAGACTTCTTAAACCAGTCCATGTAGTACCAGTTTTCATATCCCACTTTACGATCGTGCGCAACTGTCGAGAAAAAATTGTTATTCATGTCTGAGTAGTTGAGCAATTTAAGTTGGACGTTGTGTTTTCCACATCAAACAGACATAAGCCTTTGGTCTAAGAAATAGTTGAACATTAGTAACAGTTGTGACAGGGACATACCATGAAACAGCCGGCTTGTCTTTGTTCTGACCGCATTGAAGTTTCAGTTTGGATCAGGGGATTTCATAGCAACTTATCTGTTTGAAACCATGTTGCATTTTTATACTTCACCTCATTCAATGTTCATCATGATCAGCTCATAATCTGGTAAGCAGTGCTCTGCTCATCATGTTAAAAAAAATGTTGATGGTTAGGAAATTGGAAGAGTTTAGTTACCATCCAAGACTTGTGCAGTTGCATGGCTATGTTTACAAAATGCATGCAGTAACCACCAGAATAGATAACTTTTGGATCATTCTAAAGTAGAACACGATAATACTGTTTTGCATCTGAGACATTTAAACTATATAGGTATAGTCTCCTTGGGAGGCAATCCTTTATCAAGATCAGACTTAAGCCTCTGAAGTAGAAATGGCTGCAAAACCTTCAAATATAGCATTACAGATTATTAATAACACAGGAAACAAATCCACGTACTTCTCAAACGAAAACAAGATTATTGATTTATTGTACCTTGTACCTTGACTTTATCTCATCTTTCCTTTTATGCCTGCAAAATGAATAATGTTGCAAGCATTTAAAGGTTAGATACAATAGTGAATTTATAGTGCATTGAGAGCCACATATATCGGACAATTAATAAGTGATAGAGATTGATATGAAAATATGATAACAATGCCACTAGGACATGAACACCCACACAATTGTTCGCTATTTGCAAGTAGCCAAGTATTAAACTGTAAACAAAATCAAATCAACAATGTACAACAACGAAATAAGCACATGATTTTAATACCCGATTGACCTACCCTAATATACAGAAAGATACCCATAGACAACAAAATTATGCATGTCAACTAGATCATAACCTCCCTAGGATTTAGGTGTAATATAACGGATTCGAGGTTTGAATGCACATCCGACTTGGATTTGGAGTTTTTAAATCAGCAAATGTATTTGGACATGGGTATGGGCATTGGTTATGATGCCAGTCAATAGACATGTAGTTTCACATATGTTGACTGTACTTTTATGCTCTTTTTATTTTGTAAATGACATAATGCATGTTTTTTGGGGTGGGGATGTACTAATTCTAGGTGCTTTGGTTTTACCGTTATATTTCTAGGTTGCTAGGCCTAGAGACCATTGTAATATTGTAAACGCAAAGAACCAAATAAATAGCAAGATCATTTTAGTGGGAAATTTCAATTTAAAGTTGTGTCTCATTGATGAAATAACTTCATATTCTGTGATGTTCAATCAGTTACACAATGGCCAATGGCCTCTTTGAGATCAACTGATTCACATATTCATGAAAGTACACGGTATTTATACAAGAGATCATTTTCAAGGAACAAAGAGATGGGGAGAAACGTCCAACGAGGGAACCCTAGAAATCGTACCAGACATAAGTTCTACCCTTGGGCAATCCTTGTCGACAACTTCTTGTACCAATCAAGCCAAGGCGGATGCAGGGGGTGGCATGGGGGGACAACTGTCCCCTCAATTTTTTTTTTGCAAAAAATCAATGATATATACGCTTTATGTTAATATATATACCTATGTACATTAGCAAATATTAGTAACAGTAGTCCAAAACACAAGGTCCATTTTTCTTAATCACACATTAAGTAGGAGAACAAGAGTCTAAATATCTCTTTTGTTCCGTTGTTCATCTCTCTGATCACTCGCATTGCTCGAGTTTGGTGAATTTGCTTTGAATTGGTTGAGTTTTATATACCATATTGCTTTATTTTGTCCCGCCACGATTTAAATCCTATATACGCCATTGCGATCAAATTGCTATTAGTGAAATGGAAGGGATAAATAAAGCAAAAGTACATAACTCTCATTCCACATGTGTCATATGTTGAGTATGATCATGCCAAAAGCATCACCTGTCGAGATGATAATGGTGCTGAAGGCACAACGTGATATGGATGAAACTCTCCTTCTAAAAATGAGCAATGACGTCATAAACTTTACATAACTGTCATAGTTTGCATTTCTGAATGCACAATGGATGAGCCAAGAACCATGTCCCAGAGTCGTACGCGCTTCGAACAAGTAGATGGCCCATAGATTCAATATGTTGGGAGCACTTACGATGTAATATTGTATGATGTTGGAGGATCTCAAAGTTTAGCAACACCAAAGGAACATGAGCCATGTAAGAAAATAGCAATTGTTTGAGCACAAACATTTCATTTCATGGTGCTTCACCAAGCTAGTGATGATAGCTTTGTGTGCAATTTATAGAACACGGCTCATACTATGGCCATCTCTATGTGAAGCTGACTAGGACCTAGGGTCGTAGGATGCAATCGAGCGATGGAGTCTAAGTGTAACACTATGTCCTTCTTTGTGTTCTTAGATTATCTAGAGAATTGCTAGTTAAATTGAAAAAGATTATTTATCTGAAACATAGTCTTAAGAGTTGTAATCATTTGCATGTCCTCGGTCCTCCCCTTTTGTTTTTTTGGAGGGAGGGGGGCACCACAATATCTGGTGGTTGTACAATCATTACACCATCACTGATGTACTATACAGGGGCAGGCCTGCCAATCGGGCCACATAGGCCATGGCCTGACTTGTGGCCCAGCTAGCAGCTAGGGACCCCTCACAAAGGAAAGGTAATCCAGCCCATGTGGCAAATGCCTGCTCGAGTTGTAGGATCAAGCAGCTAGTTGCATGGGTCATGGAAGGAAATCAATTGACAACAGTTTCTATTTACTTGTTGTTGTATTGTTGCAAATCAAACGCCGCCCTTTTGCATGTTCCTTATCTTCTTCGCACAGCAGCGCCGTATGGCCCCGTCGCTGTTGTTGTGCGATGGCTCCGCGTGCCCGTTTCTGATTCTGGCCATGTTGTTCCGCCTCCATTCAACGATTCTGGCTGTGTGACATTCAACGATCCTGGCCGTATGGTGAAACTAAAATAGAATCTAAATACAATTGGCAGTGGTTACAGGCGGTGCGCGCGAGGGGGAGGTCGCGGGTTCGAATCCGGCTGGCAGTGATTGGCTAATTTACAAAAAATGTTGCGACCGTTACAAACTAAACCGAGTAAGCTTTGTCGTGAGTGATACTCGACAAACATTTTTCCGAGTATTTCGTGAGCTTTACCGAGTGCCTCCGACGCTCGACGAATGTTCGGTTTGGTAGTGTCCATCACCGTTGCTTTATCCACCAGTGAAATATGTGATGACGCATGTGGGCGCAGGTGTGCCCCGTCATGTCACATTGAATGATCCCATCGAACACCACACCCAAGCTCCCTTATGCGATCGTGCAGACTTATTGTCGTGGGTGCTCTTGTTTAAAAACTTTACTCCCTCTGTCTCAAAATGTAAGCATTTTTAGCTTAGATCAAAATCAATCTTATTCAACTTTGACTATTAATAATGAAAAATTTATGAAATTTTATTACATACAAATTATATTACTAGATTTATCATGAAATAAAACTTTCATATTATGTAACTTTAATATTAAGTTATTTTTAATTTTTTAAATATTATTATTCAAAGTTGAAGAAGATTGACTTTCATCAAAGCTAGAAATGCTTATATTCTGGGAGGGAGGTAGTAGTTCCCATGCACAGTGCCCCAAGATTGGGATTGACTCATGTGATATGGTTGGAGATTCCCGAGAGGGAGGTTTCGTTTTCATGCCCGGGGCTCTACGTTGGACCCATGTATTTGTCCTTTGAGCTTGGAGGAATTTTAAGAGAGCTTTCAACACCACGCTGAGTCAAGTCCGAAGCAGACTTAGAGAACTCTAGTTCCTGTGTCACTAATAAACCCCTAGAGGTGCAGATTTTTCAAGAATGATATGCATGGTTCGCTCACCCCTTAAAAATCTCAAATCCGTCACTACAAGCTTCGTAGATGATTATTGGTTTTGGTGACCCTATGGCATTATAGATTAGGTTATGGAACAACGACATATAATAAGTTAATAACCTTGTCGCACCTGGTCCAAAGAGACCTTGTCCCTAGCAACGAGATGCAATGCACAGCCAATACAATTTTCATGCCCTAGAACGACCGAGGAATCTGGATATGGAAAGGTAGATTGGAATTGCAGATAATGTGACCTCGATCGATGAGGATCATACAAACAGCTGGGTGGAGGAATCCAGACATAAAAAACAATAGATGATGCCACATAAACCAACAAGGTCGGATTGCAAAACACCTTTAGTTTAGTACAAAGCTGAGGCACAGCAAATACTTCTGGCTTATGTTGAATGGGCAAAATTTGCATTTCAAGATGTCCACCACCAGACTGGAGGCATAACAATAATATACCTATGCAATTTCTCTTTATTTTAATAATTAAAATACAATGGACTAGCTACCACTTTGTCAAATGGCTAGCTTCCTCTCCCATGCCATGCAGCCATACAGTTATCTCAAAGGTTCGAAAACACTATGATATGGTACTGAACAAATAAAAACAGGATAAGTGAAAGTGCCGATTAAATACTAACCATTATGAAGTATAAACATTGTCACCAACAGAAAAAGAAGACATAGTGAATAAAAGCTTATCATCACATCAAGTGCACATATATGTGAACGAACTAAGATGGTATGAAAAATAAAAGTACCGGCGAGTAAAAATAAGATCTCACCTCGTCCCCCACGGCCTTCGTCTCCGTCACCGTCCTCATCCAAGCCAGCAATGGCTGTGACGCCTCGATCGATTTCTTCCACCACCACCACCTCCTCACCACGGCACCGTCCTCGTCAGCAGCCACTTCCTCCTCATCTGTCATCACGACCACATGGATCCGCCTCAGCTAGGGTTCGGCCGCCGCCAGTCAAAGCCCGTGGCCACCGCCGCCGCCTCCTCGCGAGAGGAGATGTGACACCCCGTGTTCTGGAAAAAAAAAATGCTTCAAACAAAATTTCGGAATGGAGCTCAGTAATTTTTCTTGAAACAATTCAAGTGGATTTTAAAATTTTCAAATTTGAATTCAAACTTCAAAGTCCGAGTTCAAAATTTTGAAAGAAAAGTTGTGAAATAAAATTTACCTCTGAAAATTTTTGCAAATACTTGAATTTAGGAAAATTTTCTAAAATTTTATTTGAATGTTAAATGGCCCAAATGAAATATTTATTTTAACAATGATTACCTGTTTTTAAAATTTTATGGAATAAAATGTATTTCGATTTTGAATTTGGGCCCAAAATAAATTTTTTTCCTTTTGAAAAATTCTACCAATCTACAAAATTTCAAGTTTAATTGAGCTTGGAAAGTATAGATTTCGAAGCAAAATCAGCAAGCAGTGCAGTAAAATCGAGGTAAATCGGAAAAATGAGAAATCCCGCAGGACCCGACTGTCAGCCTCTTCTCGCGTCTCCTCCTACCTCCAGCCTCCAGCGCACCTGTACAGGTGCCGCCCACCCGCGCCCCGTTCCCGTGCATGCAAGCCACGAAGGCCGCGACGTGTCCGTTCCGATTCAATGCGCAAGTTGGTTCACCCTCTCGCCCGAGCCTGCTCGGTTCTCTCTCACTCTCGCTCGTCTCTCTCTCGGACAGCTTCCCCATCGGCCGCCCCTCTTCTCTGTGCCCACCGAAGCTCGTCTCCGTGGAGCCACGACCCTCCTCCATGGTCGAGCGGCCGTGTCCTGCCTCGCTCGAGCTCCCCAGCCTACGGACCCGCCTCCTCCCATTCTGTATTGACCCGATTTGGGATTTTTCCCCAGTTTCGTTCTTTAGCAACTGCCGCCGGAAATCCTTGGTATTGCTCCATCGCACCACTGTTTATTCATTGATTACTTTCGGTCCAAGCTCCCTATGATGTGAATCTTCTTTTGAAGCCACCATTAGCTCAGGTCCGTGTTCAATCACGCGAGGGTCTGAAGGTTTTGCCGCGTCGGTCCGACGGGTTGCGCCACCTCGCCGACGAGCTGCACACTTCAAGCTTCCCCGACACTTTTAGCACCTGTGCCGGCCATCTACGAGTCGCGCTGAAGCTCCAGGAATTTTCCAAGCTGGTTTCCGTCAACCTCGCTGTGCATCGTTCATCGCCGAAACTCGTTTCCGGCCCGCCGTCGGCCGATTCCGGTGAGCGCTTCACCTTGGTGACCACCCCACACGGTTCCTCTTGGTGCGCAGATTATTTTTATACATGGCAACCACACCGGCGAGGCACGCCGCCATGGCCGCCGCTCTGCTTCAGCTTGGAGGCCGAGGTGCCCAGATCCTCTGTGGCCACTGTATGGGCTGGGATTTCCCTGCGGCCCAACTCCCTAGCTCACGTAGTCACGTGTGGCTAGTCCCAGCGGGCTGGATTAATTTAATTTATTGCGAAATCATTATTTAATTGTTTAGAAACGGTTTTAAAATTCTAAAATTTATAGAAACTTCATTATAACTCAGAAAATTATAAAATAAATTTTGTTAGGATTCTCTCAATTAGAACTTTATTCTTAAGCTAATAAACTTTTATTTTATGCATGAAAATAAATTATTTAATTCAGATCACACAATAACTCATTAATGCATTATCATTATTCTTTGATATGATAAAATCTTGAAAACTTCACTTTTCTGTCTATTTAATTAAACCTTTTGGTTCTGCAAAGTTTCATATTTATCTTCATCAAAAATAATTTTATAAAGGTTATATTTTGTTTAAACACTATTTAATTCATTATAAACTCAATTGCTTTTATTAAATACTAGAAATATATACTCTTCTGTTTATTTAGTTAATATTTATGCTTTAAAAAGGTTTCATATTTAATTTCATCAAAAAATAATTTTATTAAAATTTTTATTGTGTTTAAATGGTATTTAAATCACTAAAAATCTATTTGATTTAAATAAATCTTGAAACTTTCTCAAAAATTTATTTATAACCGCTCTGATTTTATGAGAAATTTAAATTTGGTTTTGTATTTTCAAAAATCATATTAAAGAAGTTTTGTAACCAAATTTACTATTCTTTCTTTTGAAAATAAAAAGCTATTATCGCATATGAGTTAAAATTCAAGTCTTTGATAGTTTAAAAACCGCATAATTCAATATTTACATATCATGTCATGTATAGGATCCGAGCTAACTGAGGAGTTCGGCGACGTTCCGTTCATCGAAGAAACTAACTGTGAGCAAAGCCCAGGCAAGCCTCGGTGCATTATCTTGTTTTTCAAACCATTTATTTTTATCCTTCTAGATGGTTAGTATGTAACGTGCACTAGGTGATAGGTGTTGTTTTGAAACCGTAGCTACATTCACAGAATCTTACTTTGGGTTATTATTTTTTGGTACAAGTAACTCGATGTAGAGTTAAGCTAATAGTTTTTTTAACGGTAGAAGGTCGAGTGAATAAGTCTTCACTCGCGAGCTATAAGATTGGTACGGGATGGATTATCTTGTCATATGAAATAAATTGAAGACCAGGCAAGGAAGTAGGTGATAACACAGCATGTGTCCATTGCGGATGCATGGGCAATGTGTTATAGCCCTGTTTAAGGACCGTTTATTGTTGTCCGTATTGAGCAAGTTCAAATAGTACTGATTGCATACTAGATCTATGGACCCAGAAAACTGATGTAGCCCAATATGCGTAGTGACTGGACGTAACCGAACCTTTTTTCTAGAGATGATAAAAGGGAGAGCTTTGGGGCTAACCATAGATAGACTCGGTGTGGTTATCGCATGAAGGACCACTGCTCGGGAGAGATGAGCATCGAACCGGCGCTATGTATCATTGGCGTGAAAGGTTGCCATATACAGCTTCCAGGAAGCACGTACGTGTCGCGTAACCAGGTTTCTTCAGCTAGATGTAAATCAATTATAATTGCTACCCTTCACAGAAACGAGCACCACTTGTCTCTTTGAGTCACATCATAGTAAGAACTGAAAGAAGAAGTGGTTGAGAAAGGGATTATGTTTTGTTGGATATGATTATTATAAATTGTTTGACAACCATGATTGTGGTAGTTGATAGTGCAAATTAAAGCTATATTCTTTTACACTTAATCTGCTGCTAAAACTTAAAAGTAAGGATCCACCTTTTAGCGCTGGTTTTTGCAAACAGTTATCCCATGTGAGTTAGCCTTATCGTATCTTTTGAAGTCAGCTGTAGTTGGCCATGTTAACGAGTAAGACTTGCTGAGCATTTGAATGCTCAGAGCGTAGCTCTTTGTTGTTTTGTTGCAGGTGTGATTCTTTCTCTCTCTATAGTTCCAATGATCGCCCTGCTCGTCGCATTGTGTTGTTTGTGTGTGCTGCTAGGAGGTGCATCATATGGGCTCGATGCATTCTGTTGCTTAGACTTCAGGATTCCCTAGTTTTATAAATAAGGTGATCACTTTCGCGCTTTTAATAACTTTGGTTTGTAACTTAAACAACCGTTTGAATTATATTTTATCGTGTTTGAATTGTACTGTTGGTCCTCGCTTCGCCGAGTGACACCTGATCAAATCCTGGAGGTTGATGGATCGCCTTTTCACAGGCGGTCTGTCACAGGAGAAGTGGTGATTGTGGCGCGCGGTGGGCTGGGGATCGATCAGGCAAGGGCTACAGCCACCGACGCTCCCTGGAGATTTCAAGTATTAGGCTTTGTTTGTTTCTCATTAGATTATATGATCTAGATTATAATCTCAATTTTTTTATAATTTAGATTATAATATAAAACTAGAAAATCTGCGCGGCAATTGCTGCGTTTTTCGTGTATGTTTTTGTTATGCACCTCTAATTGAAGCAGTATATTTTAAATTTATTATTTAACAAATAGAAGTATTGTTGCATTGATATGGATGACAAAGTTCCATAAACATATACTCCGATCTCAAAAAGAAGTTGTCGACATGGTCTTCAAAGCATAAGTGTGATAATGGTATTGAAAGCACAACGTGACCATGGATGAAACTCTCGTTCTAAAAATGAGCAATGACATCATAAACTTTACATAATTGTCATAGTTTGCATTTCTGAATGCACAATGGATGAGACAAGAACCGTGTCTTATAGTTGTACGTGCTTCGAACAAGTAGATGCCCCATAGATTCAATATCTTGGGAGCGCTTAGCCGACATAATATTGTATGATGTTTGGGGATCTCAAAGTTTAGCAACACCAATGGAACATGAGCCATGTAAGAAAATAGCAATTGTTTGAGCACAAAAATTTCATATTATTTGTACTGTTGCAGACTTACTATACTACACTATTTTGTGAACTTCTAACCTACTTTTGTATACATGTTGATCTCAGTGTTCGATGATGCTATATTGGTACGCTAATGTTTTATCTTGTCCAGGCAAGGATATCCCAAGTGCTGCCCATGTCAGGAAAAGTATTCTACATGGGGCTGCTGATCATGTTCTTAGAAAGGTATGAATCGTTGCGCATTACTCGATATTGAATTATTTTTGTCGCCATGCCTGAACCATCAAGTGTTGTCTTTTCAAATTGAATTTACTGCTAAATTGTCTTGGCAGAAAACAGAATGAAAAGATGAAAGAAAATGCGCTTTGATTGTATATATCCCTATTCCATTTTTCAATTAGACTTAACCTCATGCCTATCCAGGTTTTGTATTGGGCAAAAGAGGAAGATCGAATGGAAAAATTGAAGGCACGCCTGATAGAATTGTACTATGAAAACCTCTTCAAAGTAATTTCTTCTGTTATTTTTTTTATAAATTCTGGTTAAGTGTGTGACCTGATCATGATTAGTTACTGTTTATTTCATTCAGCTTGATACACCAGTAAAAGGATTGAGAGAATGGTTAGATGCTGTTCAGACGTCAGGGATCCCTTGTGCTGTTGCATCATCCCTGGACAGGAGATGCATGGTTGAAGCTTTGGATCGTATGGCGCTAAGTAAATATTTCAAGGTACTTTAATCCATCCTTTCACCTTCTTAAAGTTTACTGAAAAATTATTGCCAGAAAAGAATACTGTTTAGGCATATGTTTAGATAAATGTCATTTTATTCAGCTCACTCATTCTTCACAGGCGATTGTGACTGACGAAGATGATATGGAATCTATGGCGCATCGGTTTCTGTCAGCTGCCATGAAGGCATGTTTCTTTGCTTATCATTGATTCTATTGTTGATCTGTTCTATATCCTGCTTATACTTTTTAAAAGTTTTACCTGGCAGTTGGACCGTAAGCCTTCAAAGTGTGTGGTCTTTGAGGATGACCCGAGAGGCATCACAGCTGCTCACAACTGTACTATGATGGCAGTTGCACTGATTGGTGCTCATCCAGCGTACGCATCTGCTCTTTGAAATTCATCACTCTGTTTCTCTGATATCGTTACTGACATTTTCCTATTGGTTGCAGGTATGAGTTGGTACAGGCAGACCTTGCCGTCGCAAAGTACAGCGAGCTCTCAGTGATCAACCTTAGAAGGCTGTTTGCAAACAAGGGCTTAAGATTCATGGACATGCAGAAGCAGATAATCGAGAAGTCGCCTCCCAAGAGGAGACTGACAGTCGACACCATCTTCTAGTTAACTCTTTCTTTGTGTTACTGCATGTTCTCGAATAGATGGCCACTTCGGCATTGCGTGGTGGCGATGTATATAAAATAGCAATGGTGTTAGTTGATGCCTCGTTTTGAATGTGGTAGCTGTGTCGAGGTAACATGACATAACTGATGCAACAATACTGCCGTTGTTGCTATAACTGGCGCTATCTCCAATTTATTCGTTATCCTCCCTTTGGTTTTCAAAATATTGACACTTGATTTATTACATAATTTTTTTATCATTTGCCTTATTCAAATGTGAAAAAATTTAGTTGGTGTTTTAAATATCATTAGGTGTTGTTTGGCTTCTGGGAAATGTGAGGGATTATGTTTGAGAAATAAATTGAAGGTTGAGATTTAACGAGGTGAATGATAAATATATGATATTTATCATGTTTTTAATAAGATGAATGATATGAATGACAAATATGATGATAAAAATAATTTGAAATTGTAGTTATAGAGCAGATGCGTTAGTTTGCACCATTGTACTACTGAATATCATGTCCGAGCTAAAATATTCCTCATCATGAGTCGCACAGGAATGGCTAAAACTTGCTGACTTTGTTATTGTTCTGTTTTTAACATTTTATACAAGGGAATGTATTAAAATGTTGCTATTTATCTGTCTCAAATTCTCACCCGTCCTCTGTTTCCTCAACTCACGGATACAAAACTTGTCACGCTCAATACATTTTCTCTGATTCCTCGATTTTTTCATTCCTTTGTTCCAAAAAGGCCCTAAAAAGCATGTGCACAACAAGATTACAGCATACTCTCTGTCCAAAAATAAATATTATTTATTTCTGTGAACTGTTTTATTATTAGAAATACGTTTTCTGGACGAGTATTGCCGAAAAGGCAATCCCACGATCACCTGAAGGAAGCCAAAGTCGTAAGAATCTGAGAAGGAAAGCTTCATTAAGCTCAGCGTTAAAAACACTAACAAAAGCTTCATTAAACTAAGCGTTAAAAACACTAACACCACTGCAAAAAGCACAATAAAACAATACAGCAGTGATTGTCCAAACAAACGTATAATCTATTTTAAGAGGCCCTTCACATGCTATATTGCAATAAATAGTGTGGAAAAGTTTCCCGCAAGCGTCATCACATAAAAACATCGTAGGCAGCTCATCAACTAAAACAAGCAGCCAATGCAAAGGCAGAATAAAGAGTACACTCCGATCAACGCATCAGCAATGCTCCCTACTGGACTGACAGTCCGTTCCCTTGCGGGTTTCTTCAGTACTCGGACGGCGAGATAACATCATCAATCTTGAGGATCATCTTCACCACTTGCGTGGCAAGCAATATTTGCTGCTGTCTATGCCACAGTGAGGATTGTTATCCTGTATGAGTACGTGCAATCCAGGTTCAGTAATCATGTATTCAAGAAAACAATACTCTCTCCGTCCCAATTTATAAGTCGTTTTGGAGTTGAGCATAGGAATTATGAAGAGTAGAAAAAGTAGGTGCGGCCTCGGCTTCCTGTTCCGCGGTGGCGGCGCGCTCAAGAGCAGCGGCACGCGCCTGGGAGGCGCGCTCGCTGTCAGCGGCGCGTGCAGCGGCGGCGCGCTCGGTCTCAG
>BCLF01000166.1:216729-240207 GCA_001602275.1 Zoysia japonica | reverse complement strand
CCGGTCGGTGCTGTCGCGCGCGCACCAGGCGGCGGCGCGGGCGGGGCGCGCGCCGGGGTCCGTGCGCGTGGTGGCGGTCAGCAAGACCAAGCCCGCGGCCCTCATCCGCACTGTCTACGACGCGGGCCACCGATGCTTCGGGGAGAACTACGTACAGGAGCTCATCGATAAGGCGCCCCAGGTTGGATTGCTCCCCCGGTTGCTCACCCAAGCAGAGAAGTCCTCACCATTTTTCTCTTTTTTTCTATGAGAATCACCAATTAGAATGTTGAATTGGAGGAAACATATCTTTTAGTCATTATCGTACATGTTCTAATCAAGAATCTGAATCGGGGAAACGATAGTCATGGTAGCTTGTGCAAAATATGAGCTATCCGTATAATTGATATAAGCAGTCATAATCTCATGGTCAAAGACATTTATGGTTTAACCTGATAGCCGATTGAATTGGTACCTGGAAATGGTGATAAGTTGCTAGCGGTATCATACATGACTGCATTTGCACTGTGCAATTAAAAAAAAATATTTTTAGGAACACCCATATATCCAGGTACTCTATGATCCTGGTAAATTTGTTGAAGATCCATCGGTATTCTAATGTATCGTCAGAAATTAATAATGTGGTAACAATCATTTTGAAAACACATCCCCAATACAAGAAGAGAAACAAGTTCTACACGAGCAGATATAAAGAGTTCAGGTATGGGGGGTGCATATTGGACCTTTTTTGGTCAAATCGCTTTCATTTGACTTATACTAGAATAACCTAGTTGCCATGATTTTTCATAGTTATCCAGTAGCAATTGAAAGATCGTGACTGCTCATTATTTGCCTGAAAATTTTAAGAAGAGTTAATGGTTCTAGCATCTAGAATTTTTCATCTCTGAAGTTCTTGCAGGTCATGCTACCTAGTCCTTGCAGTCAATGACCTAATATTTTTCTTTCAGTCATGTACTACTGTCTAAGCAAGTGTTCTCATTGCAGCTTCCTGAGGACATTGAGTGGCACTTCATTGGGAACCTACAAAGCAACAAAGCCAGAGCACTACTTGGTCTGTACCATTTTTTTTTTCTTACTTATCATTTAGGACATGGGATTGTCTCCTGTGAATGGCTTTGACCATTATTTGTTTTCTAACTATATGCTAGGACAACTAATTCTAAGTACAAATATTTAAGTTTCTAAAATGGACATTACTAATATACTGTCGATGGCACACTCATTAATAGAAGTTTTATGTGCAAGAAATGTGCATTTATTCATATTTATGTTCAAATCATTAACATTTAAAGAATTGGCTGTGAGCGGGCACATCCTAGAATGCCATGTAAAATATAACAGAGGAATTATCTGCCTGGTTCTTGTTTGTGCAAAGTTTTCAGTTGTAATTTTTTGTAGCTTTGGTTTTGCTATTGCCTGGTTAATCGTCAATTGTATATCAGGCTAGTTTTTCTAACATGCTCCTTGTTTTGTATACCCTGAAAGTATGGCTTCTTTTTTTCTTGTGTCAAGTTTCATCTTATTTTGTACCACATACTATTAGTATTTATCCAAGATCTCTAAAACTTTAGTTGGCAATTTTTATGCCTTCCCTACTCTTGTTTCAGGCTAACATTTTTTTATCTTTTTTTTTTATCTAACATTTAGCTGGCGTGCCAAATCTTGATATGGTTGAAAGTGTAGATGATGAAAAGGTATGTGATCATTTTAGCCTTTTACTATGGTTTAATCAATCACGTTTCTTTGCTGGTTTCATGAAATGCTCACATTTGACACATTCATGCATTGATTGGTCACTCACTTTGATTGCTTTCTAGTAAGTGGCTCTCCTTTGATGTTGCATCATTTAGGACCTCAGAACAACGGGTGTTTTATACTTGATCATTGTGATAGATTATTTTAATCTTGAATATGCAGCCAGCTTAAATGTTATATCTATCCTTTCAGATTGCTAACCGTCTTGATCGAGTGGTAGCTGACTTGGGAAGAAAACCTCTGAAGGTTTTGGTCCAAGTCAACACTAGTGGAGAAGAATGTGAGTGCTGA
The DNA here is from genome assembly GCA_001602275.1 of Zoysia japonica. Classification (NCBI taxonomy): domain Eukaryota; kingdom Viridiplantae; phylum Streptophyta; class Magnoliopsida; order Poales; family Poaceae; genus Zoysia; species Zoysia japonica. Next base: position 238,161 of record BCLF01000166.1, on the reverse strand, counting down.
GTTAACCTGGTTCCATTTTTCGATACAATAGTAAACTTGAGCAGTAACACCTATGGGATCTCTGAAGGCTAAAATAATCACATTGCGGTTTTTATGGCAGAATATCTGAATGTTGACTAGCAATGATGCACTGTTAATTGCCTGTAGTCATGGATAAGTTTTTATAATACTATGGTTTGAGTCAATATATGTAGTTCTGAAACCTTTATTTTTCATTCTTACAGCAAAATTCGGAGTAGAACCCTCAGGATGTGTTGCACTAGCAAAGCATGTCAAATTGAACTGTCCGAATCTTGTATTCTCTGGTTTGATGACGATTGGGATGCTTGATTACTCATCAACTCCAGAGAATTTCAAGGTAATTTTATATTTTGGGATACAACTTAGTTGGAGTGATGTCCTGTGTGGCTAATTCGTATACCATTTGTCAAATTCAGACACTGGCTAACTGTCGGAAAGAGATATGCAAGGAGCTCGAAATTCCAGAAGAGCAGTGCGAGTTGTCGATGGGCATGTCTGCTGATTTTGAGCAAGCGGTAAGATTTACGTTAGGACAAACAGACACGTTAGGCTGATAGCTGCACAGCTAACACTATCAGTGTGTGCAGATTGAAATGGGAAGCACAAATGTCAGAGTTGGATCAACCATATTTGGTGCCAGAGAATACCCAAAGAAGAGCTAGGATACTTGTACGTTGTGATGTGGCAGACACAGAATTTGGGATCTCCAACTGTTGTAATATTTGATATACATGCATAATTATGCTTTTCCTGATCAAGAGTACAATTTTGATAGTTTGTGTACTGTGTAATCAATAAGGATATAGTTTTGCCATTTGCACCTTTGGGTTCATAAGTCATCCAAAAATTGCACATGAATGTTGATTGCTTGACATTAATTTCATATGTGATGGCTGGTTCAACAATAGACGTCAAATATTTCCTACTATGCAACTCTCATTCAGTTTTTCCTCACATGTTAAGGTTTAAGTCGATCGTAAGTGCCATTATCAGTTCAGCCTTCTTACAGTATTCAAATCTCTAAGGGCCTATTTGGATACTTAGAATTGAATTCATTTTGAGAATTACAAATTAGACATAGATTAATTAAGCTAATATAGTTATATATAGAATATATTTGTATATTTATTGTTAAGCATATTTGTATGTTATATTTCTATTGTAGAGAGAAGTGAGTTAAAAGAGTGTGTTACAAGTTGAGGAATAGAATTGTAGCATAATGATCTGTAAAATTTATATCTATCACCCGTCCTATGAATTTGAGATAGGTTTATTTGTGAGATTAAAAAAATTATGAAATATCAAATTTTAAGCTAAATGAGTTAACTCATTATGTAGATTTTAATTTTTTTCAAAATGAAAGGATTCAAACGGCTCCTAAAGTGGCAAGCAAAAGATATATTCCCTCCGTTTTTATTTTCTTGACGTTTCAAACATCTTTGATTAGATTAAGGAAATGATCAATTGACCTCTCTGCCCTCACATTCATGTCTCACCGCCTGACGCAAACCTGGCTCCCCGCCGCGGCGCTGTGGCTCCTGTCACTCAATGCCGTCTTTGCTAGCTGCCTCGTTGCGGGCGAGTAAAGAAGTAAGGGCACAGATGGAAGATGAATGCTGGTTAGACTTAGGATGACAACGATTAGAAAACGGAAGGAATAAGTGGCAAGAAGATGGCAATTGAACAAATGTTAACGTTTGTAAGAGTGGCAAATTACTAAATAGCCTGATGACGTTCGAGGGAATTTGGCACCGCCTCCCTCGCCTGTTCTCTCACCGCCTGGCGCAAATCCTCCGCAGCCGCAGCCAAAAAAATCAAAGAAATCCTCCATGGCTCTCTAGCTCCTCACAGCTCGCACAAATTCTCCATCGTCGCCACTTCTCTTCAAATCGCACACTGGTCCATGGTAGCCGGTTCTTCCCCTTCGAATCGCACACTAGTCGCCTGACCTCAGTTAACCACGGACCCTGAGCAGCAAGTACTTGACAGCGGCAAGAAGGCGGGCGACTGCGAGTTTCGTGGATTTTTCAGGTCCCTGCGCGTGCGGTGCGAACAGCAGCTACAACTCCATGCAGTGGCGGAGGGTGAACAGAATCCAAGAGGGGGCCAATCAATCATGATAATATTGCTATAAACCATAATTTAGAATGTATTTAAGATCAAATTTGGTGACATTTTGATTGTAAAAAACAAATAAAATAAGATTTTTTTTCTTTTATAGCGCAACTTCAGAATCAAGTAACCAAACACTGAATAAGCTAACTAATTTAGAGCTAAGTAACCTATTTATGTGTATACTTAAGATAATTTTTTGTGGGCAAGAGGTGGGGAGGACCCAGGATGGTCTTCCGGTGGCTCCGCCCCTGACTCCATGGATTTCAGGACCTTTTGTTTGATATCCGCTTCTTCTTCTCCTTCTCCACGTGAGTGCGACAGTCCTGCTTGAAGCCGATCTAGCCCTGCAGCAGTGAATCAGGAGCTATGAAACTTGCTGCTGCTGATGATATCAAAACTCCAGAACCACCATCAATTTGCATCAGATCAAAACTCCAGAACCACCACAAAGTTGCGTTAGATCAAAACTCGTAAACCACCACCGTTAGGAAGAGATTTTTATTGTTATTGTTGTTGACTAGACGAGAATGAATTAAATATGATATCTGTATACATTTCTAGCGGGGTTACTGATTTTGTTAGCCTGGCGGGAATGCTTGGTCTGGCGGGATTACTTGTCGGTGCATTTTTGTTGTTTTTTTGTTTAATTTGCCGCATATTGCTGGTGGTTAACGGAGCGTGGTTAACCTCTGTTTCCCACCGTAGCCGTGATTTTTGGGCTGGACCCACCAGAGAGACGAGAACCAATGAAAAACTACCAGCTGGAGGGAGGAGGCATGGGAGGAGAAGCCGCACCCACCAGAGGGGTGGATTTGAAACGAAATGCTACGTTCTCATCGACCATGTGTTCAAAATTCTTAAATTTGTAGTTGCAACAATTTCAGCAAACAGCGTTTTGAAGATGTTACAGGTTTGACTGAAAGCTTTCCCCTATGAAAAAAAAAAGTGTACATTTCAAAGACTAGCAACAACAACGCATGTTGAAACAGCACTATAAAGTAATACGCGGCAAAACAAGAGATATGAACTGACAGAAATGAGCACTGTTGCTAACAAACAACCAAAGGGAGAATAAGCACATGTAAATGCATCAGGCCGTGTACTATCAATCCAAATGCTTGCCCGAACAGAATAAAACACATTATGTAACAATTTCAACTGCAAAGTCAGATACATGCATGACTTGGCCTGATTAGCTACGCATACTCTCCTAAGGCTTTGAGCATTCTAGTCATGTCCTCTGCACACAATCCAGTCTGGATGCCAAAATAGCATCTGCACATCATCCAAAGATTTGAGCCAACTTACATTCTTTTACAGAACAATTACACACTTTCAAGAGAACTGAACTACTGGACATCATACGCTACTGCGAGTTACAGGAACAGATACAGAGGTACAGATGGTTGTGCAGTCTTGAAATTATGAGGCGCCAGAAAAGGTACTTGGCAGCTGACATCTCATGCCTCTTCCACTTGCTCTTCCTCTTCCTGGAGGAGGTTCTCTCTGTTGTCGTGCGCCCAAAAACCACGCACGTCTATAAGCATGCTAGCTATAGTCCCACCTTGCTTGCATGAAAGAAGATCTGATAGCGTGATCCTGAGAGAATCTGCTGGCTTAACCATGTCCCAGATTTCATCCCTCACGTCTTCAATGCATAGTTCATAGTTCCCACCCTCAATCCATTTCTGGTGTACATCTCTGGAAGCAGAGAAAAGGTTGCCTGAGTAAGATGGATATCAAAGTAAAAAAGAATACAGCATACTGATCTGGTGGGACAACACTATATTGTCGAGTTGAACTAACAAAGAACTACCACGAGATAAATAATAATAATAATTAATAAAGGCACTATCCAAGAATGGTTTTTTAATTAAAATGTAGAGCACAACTTGCAAACCTATGCTTCAAGACTATCACGAAATGCATAAATGTGAGATCAAGTTGTTTATCGTGTATACTCAACGTTTTCCCGCTTTCTAGTTTTTGTATTCATATATTTGCTTACAGCAATGAGAAGATATCACATCATGAGCATCATCACATTTAATTTAACTGTGTCCTGCTTGTATCCAGCGATGAATGTAATATGATGCTTCAATTCTAGTTGTGAAAGCTGTCAGCAATAAATATCACACCTCAGAAACTACCGCAAATTCCATTTCCTGTACCCTTTTTTTATAGAAATGATCAACAGTGCAAATTGTGATATGTTCTGAAAAAGTGCAAGATATTTTTTCAAATCAGTGTGATAAACAAGGATGGGGGTTCGTGGTGATTAATGAAGTGCTCTGTTGCTAAGTACTATACTATGATATCACTCCACAATATATCCTCATATCCTGGCTTTATCAAAGCCCAGCCTGAAGACATGGGCTTTGTTTGCATTTCAATGGTTTAAAATGTACTCCATACTCTTCTTGGTTTTTTTCTGTCAGTTCGAAGCATCCTTTTTGGAGAAATGACAGAAAAATACTATTGGAAAAGGCACACAAATTACTCTACAACAGAGCAGAACACTAATGAAGCAGATGTGAAGGGTTCAGAGATAACATTTGTCAGTCAATAACCATGCCCCATGTACTAAATATAAGTACAGCTGATGAGTGCAAAAAACAGAAAGGCAGAAGCATCTGGTCTGGTGGTTCTGAAGAACACATATCACTGTCCTATGGTTATAAAAACAATATCCCGTCTGATAAGGCTAGCACAACAGTCTGATAGTTAAGCAAGCACAAATGACAGGCTCATTGTAGGAAGATGGCATCAGGAAGGGATGCTGACTCTAACATCCTCCTTTCTTTTCTTCCAGAATATTAAATCATCCTTGAAACAATGCTTTAAAGTAGAAAAAATAGTATAGAACTATAATTAAAAGTGCAATATTAGTCAACACAAAATCCTAGCCTATTGAACTATCCAACATTTAAAGGAAAAAAGGACATCAAGGATGGAATTTGCAGAGGACTGTTGAAAATGTGAGGACGCTGTTCCTGATTTTGACGGAAAGAAAGCTGGTTTTAGATTTTAAGTAAAAATGCAAGAACTCCATGCATACCTAAATAGAGTATGGATATCGGCAGTTGTAAGGAATCCCTTTCCATTAAGATCAAGGCATCTAAACAGATATGTCAAGCCTTCAGGGGTATCTTTGTTTTCTAGCGCCAAAACAAAGTCAAGAAAGCTTTCAAAATCCATCTCCCGGCTATTTCCACCACCAACTTTGCTCCGCCGAACATGTTCATCAAAAACTGAAAAGTAGAACTAGATCAGTATATGTTGTTCATGGTTAAAAACTTAATAGAAGAAAAAAAAATCCTAATCTATGTTGAAATAAACGAGTTTTGAAGTATCATTGTGATACTTTCTAGTTTCTTTCACTTTTTTGCTCGTGGTGGTTCTAAAGATATTAGTGTGCAAAAAGATAGCAGGTGTAAACCTCTTTCAATGAAAATCTCTGTCAATGTGCCATCTGCGTATTCCTTGAGTTCCTGTTTGCTCAATGTTCCATTTGTATCTTTGTCCAGTGCGAGAAACATATCTGCACAAGAATGAGGTAGGAAAAACATCATTAACAAGAACAAACTCTTCTATTAAAATAAATGTAGATGAACAAATTGTGCCAGCTGACATACCACATATGCGTTGAGCTGAAGTCAAAGAAAACCAATTTTCTGCCTGCTCGGTTTCAGTTACTTCTTCCTCACTTTCCTGACATATATTGTTGATGAGAATAATTAAAACAAAATGATCTGAGCATTATGCAGGGTATCAACAAGGTAATGATTTAAATGCAAAATATTTTTCAAGACCTGCACAGTTGACCTTGCAGTACTGTCAAAAAATTACCTGATGTAGTTCCATTAGTTCCTGAAGACAATTGCTCAGCAATACTTTCTTTATGCATGCTTTCCCTGAAAAAAGAAACAATATAGTATGAGATAGATAGTTCTTCCCGTGAAGGATATTTAGGACGTTAATTCTGATATGTTTGGGAACAAGATTGATTACCTCGTCTGTGTGGATCACAGAAGAAAAAGAACTTGCGTGCAGCAATGCGGCAATACATTTGAACAAATGCTGAAGGCATGTCACGCAATTGTGCCAAATTAGGGATAAGTCCTCTTATATATGCTTCCATTTCCTGACAAGAATCAAAGTAATGTTAAACACCTATATAAGGAATAATGTTCCACTAACATGTATTGGCCAGGATGGCATTACATGAGGTTGAAGGAAACCATCAGAATCCTCATCAAGTTCACTCATATCAATTCGTGCTTGAGTAAGCGAAACCTGGAGGGAGTGTCAATAAGCAAAAGATCAGTAAAAGTATTGTACTTGACAGTAGTTTCCGCTAATGCCTAAATGATGCTCAGCATGGTTACCAGAAAGCTCATTCAACAAAATCGCTATAGCTATGAAGTGAAAATATAATAGGAAAAGGGAACTACATCAGATCAGAACGGAGAACTGAAATGCTAAGAGTATGTATTTTTAATATTCAAGATCAATTAGAGAATACAATGAAGCACATGGCTGATTAAATTGAAAATTTCACATCTGTTTGCTATGAAAATAACTTTACCGTGCGCATCACATAGAGATAAAATGGTAGGATGGCTATCCTCCCAGAATCATCCTTCTCAAACTTCATGAAGTTTGAAGGGCTGAAGAAGCGCTTGCATTTCTGGCCAATCTGCTCCGTGCACACCGCCGCAATATGACAAAAATCTTCATAGTTCATCTGCAGTAATCCAGAGAGTAAAAAATATATATTACAAGCAGGGACAACATGAAAGGCAAACAAACTGGTACCCCTTTCCGCCCGGGTGCAAAAAAAAAAACGCACAGTAATATGTTCTATAGAGCATCAAAAACGTTCACCATTTTAGAATTATCTTCGTTTTCAAGCTAAGAGTATAGATATATAATTAGCACGCCTAGTATCATCCTATGTATCAAATCAAATGGGGGCTACACAGTTCTGGTCGTTTTACAACGAGTTCTGTATATCAGGGGATGTTTTCTGATATGCATAATAAGAAAAATAAACACATTTGGAAAGCTGCTATCCCCCTCAAGAATAAGATCTTTATTTGGCTTTTGGAACAAAATGTCATACTTACAAGAGACAATATGAAAGCTAGGAATTGGAAGGGCTCTCCTATTTGTGATTTCTGTACACAAGATGAGTCAGTGAATCATCTTTTCTTTCTCTGCCCAATAGCTAAAGATACTTGGGGGTATGTGGGGAGATGGTTAGGAGCTGATTGCATACCTAACTCCATCCCCCAGTTCTATAGATGGATGTGCAAGCATCTCCCAGGTGGGAGACAGTACTATGTTGTTGGTTTGGCTGCTGTATCATGGGCTTTGTGGAAGACAAGAAATAGAGCTTGCTTTGAGAAGAAACTACCTTCTAACCCTGCAGAGATCATATATCTAACATGTTCATTTCTGAAATATTGGATAGGCCTTCTCAAAAATCTGTCTAAGGATGATCTGGTGCGTGGAGTGGAAAGCTTGCTGCAGTCTGTTGCGCAGCTAGAACGGCGACAACGTCAGACCGTGGGTGCTAGTTCTCAGCCGCTTCTTCAATTTCAGGCATAGGATGATGAGGAGAATCAGGAAGCAGAAGACCAAGAGGAAGATCCGGACATGAACTCTTCTTATCCTTAACTTGCTGGATAGCCAAGCCTGTAGCGATTCTAGACGCTTTGTTATCTCTTGCGCTGGTCTGTATTGAAGCTTGATTTTGGCATTTTGGAGTGTGTTGATCGGCGGACCTAGAGTATCTCTGAAACTCTTATCAATCTATGTTTCTGTCCTGATTTCTGTAAAAGCCATCAGGCTTTAAAAACTCTGTTTCCGTTATAGTTATAATGGAAAGGGATTCTTCCCAGTTCAAAAAAAGAAGCAAGGGGAAGCCAAGCCAAACACATGACTAAGCATGTCAGCATGTCAACGAAGTAAATTGGTAAGAAAAAGGTATCTTATCTTACCTTTTCAGCACCAGTAGCATCATCGATAACACAATTTTCTCTAAGACAAACCCACATGGCATCAAGATCATCAGCATTGAGGAGGAGTTCTGATTGTTTCTGTGAGTATTGAATAGCTCTTATAAGGCACAAATAGCAAGAAGCAAAATTTATAAGACATAGCAAGTCGCCACAACAAAACAAACGTCAACTATTACCTTCAGAAACCTGTACTTTGCCAACCGCTGAACTCTCTGGCTAATGGATCCTTCTTCCGGTTTCTGAACCAAAGGAAATATCAGTTTCATAAAGGATGATATTCCAAGTGAAGTGAATGGCAGTACTCAGGAATTGACGAAAACCCAAAAAGGGTACAACTCTAGGCAAGCACAAATTATCGGTAACATTGTCTTTTTACCTTAAGAGAGTGAAAACATATGCAGACTGAGAAAAGCAAGTTGTGTACCTTCTTGTAAAAACTTGGGATGGAACCAGCTTGAGCACTCCTTTGCTGCCGCTCCTTGAAAATCTCTAGTAGTATCCTTTTGGTTTCTAATTCTGCCAAAATAAAAGGTAAGTTTATGTCAGATCATGTGCACAGTAACCACATGAGAAGTGCTTGTGTCGACTAATGAATTTATTAACAAAGAGTGCTATTGTTTTAACCCAGGATGGAATACCTAGTTTGTGCCTTTTGGTGTCACTTTCCATCACCTGCGATGCTGTGGCTATGGAAAACTTCCTTACTACCACAGTTCTGTAACTGTGCTAAACTCAAAGGTAATGGCAGCCTCAGTTCTCTCCATACATGCAACAAGAAGGAAGTGCTGACACTAGTCGCTGACTGGGCTGAAGTCCAGACACAAAGCAACAGCCTACTTATAACACTTATAACAAGCAAAGCACAATCTCAAAATGTACACCTTCCTAACAAAGGAAAGCTCACTGCTATCTACTCAATTCAACAGCTGCGGATCAATTCATAACTTTTTCCAGGTGCCCAAGGGCCTCACTGCGCTACCACGTGACCACTGAACGGAGATCCCATCCTCGCAGCAGAAACCCTCATCCAGGAATCCCCCATGCCATATTACCAATAGCCATTTCAAACTGTATGCGTGTAAACCCCTATCCTACCACCACCTTTAACATGAAGCGCAAAACTTGGACCGAGCCTAGCAGGGCGCCAAAGGGGGGGAAGGGAGCATCAGCACTGACCCATAAGCGCCTCGGATCCGAGGCCGGCGCCGGAGCCGACGAAGCGGCGGAGGTTGCGGACCCACGGCATGGACGAGGCTGGTGGGATCCGCCTCCCCGCGGGCGCCGCCGCCAAGGAGGAGGCCCCGTCGCCGCCGGCATCCGCGCCGCCGGCGGAGGCGATGCTCATCGCGACAAGTGGAAGTGGATCGGGCCGCGCGGTGGGGAGGTGCGACTGAAGGCCGGTCGGGTCGGTGGGCTGACGCGGTCCGGTTTGGGCTCAGTCACTTTGGAGCGGGGGCAAACGGCGGGGGCAAACGACGGGGGCAAGCGCAAGCGTCTCGTTGACAACAAGATATCACCGTTGCGTGCGTCATATGACAAACTATCTCCGGTTCTAAATTCGTTGTTGTTTTTTAACATGAAATTTGATTATTTATTTTATCTAAAAAATTGATTAATATTATATATTTCATTATAATTTATTTTATTGTTAAAGTTATTTGAATCACAACTTATAATTTTTTACATTTAGATTAATTTTTTAATAAAACGAATAGTGAAAATTAATGTTAGAAGTAAACAACGACAATAATTTAGTAACGGAAAGAGTAAATATCAGATGATATATCTTAAATTTTACAAAATTATAATATCATGTGACCATTAATCCAAAGGCGGAACAAGTAAGAAGTAAACTGAACATTAAATCTCCAATTTAGACCTAATTTAGTTAAAAAAAAAACTTTTTTGGCAGTGACCTAAATGCACTGACCAAGTTTAGTTATCTTCATCTTTGGGTTTGGTGATACAACTTGGCAACTTAATTTGTGGTGTCAATTCACTAAAATTCAGCGTCTACATGTGTAAATCACTCCCCCGCGTAAAATAGGCGATTCATGCCATCCTAGAAGATTTTGTGCGATAACCATGTTAAATATGTTTTCAAATCTTCGCGATTGATCTTTGTTGATCTTTACTCCCGCAGCCACATGTGAGTTGTGCGATAACCATGTTAAATATGTTTCCAAATCTTCGCGACTGATCTTCGTTGATCGTTGTGAGTTGTGGAGATACGATTCCGATGGGGGAAGGCATTATGATCATTTCCCAGTGCGGAAGCGTTTGGTTGCCTCTAAGGCAATGTGAATGTCAACGTTAATCCATCACAAAGCGATTAGCACTGGGATGGAAGATTCCTTATTTTGTTTGTTTACTAACGTTAAGGTAATAGAAAACAGTAACAACGATTTGTTTGGAGATTTGATTGGTGCACAGAGGACAAATTTTTTTAATCCAGTTCATGTTCATCGGTCTTGGAGATTTGTGTTTTTCTAGACCACCACAAAAAGAAAAAGAAATCAAATTCAAGGCCGATTTTTTAAATTCACTTCTAATTATTCTGTGAATTGATTTTGATGGCTGAAAATGATTCTCTTTGATTCTCTAATATAAACTCTTAAAATCAGAAAAAAGACCATAGATACTAAAACATTTTTTCCTAAATCAAGTTCCTCACCAACTGTAGCGGTTCCCTCTGCTAAAATTTGCCTTTTTTTAATGGATTTCCCTCGTTGAAACCGAGGTTTTTTTTTGTGTATACAACTATTTTTTGTTAGAGTGCCGATGGCCAACTTAAAAAAAATATTTATAGCCTTCCCACTACTTGATAAAAGGATCTTGTAGAAATGATCTTTTTCTCGCGTTCAACTATAATGAAAACCCTCGAATCTAGAGTTATTTGGCGTTTCAATCCAGTTCCAACAATGCACTTGTCGGACCGAGAAAGTGAAACTGCTTGGAGTTGCATATTAGAACTCATTAAAACTCGATTCGCATCATTATACTCAATAAAAAAAATTAGAGAACCTCCAATAGAAAAATATTAAAAAAGAAAAATACTTCTAACATGAATCTATTTAAAAAATCACTTTAACAAAATCATGCAAGAATTTTGACAGAACTCATCTGGTTGAAAGCTCTGCCAAACGTCCTCAAAGTGATGATGAATCAAGCGACATGTCCTTGTGATATGAAAAATGAAAAGAAAATAAGAAAACCAAGACAAAAATTGTAAATTAATAGAGCAATAATCTCTGTGCTCCGCTGCTGCCCGTGCATGTAGAAGTAGCTAGCTGCTGTCCGAGCAACGCACCGCAGACCGCATAGCGCCAGCGCCGGACGAGGCCCAGATCGCTGACCAACCGACTGCTCCTGGTGAAGATGCGCATCTAGGCGTCGCCGCTGACGGAGTGACGCAAGAAGTGCCCCTGGTTGCGCTCGTGCCGCGAAGAACTGCCCCTGGTTGCGCGGGCCGTAACCGACGAGGTCCCACGGAGCTGCGCTGCAGGGGTTGGCCTCCACCACGGTGCCCGCCACGCGGTTCAGGAACCCGCGCCACTGCGGGAGGCAGGGGCGAGGGTCGCCGCTGGAGTAGGGGTGCTGGAGGAGGTCGCCGCTGGAGGGGCGCTGGAGAGGGAGCCGCCGTTGCCGCCGCACTCGCGTGCGTCGCGTGCGTGACGGAGAGGCAATCGATTCCGGGGACACACAGCGGTAACGAGGCTCCACAGGCCGGATCGGATACCTCTGTTAAGCGATTACGTAACACTCAGAACCAAACAATTAGTAACGTAAATGAGTCGCACTGTGATCTGATTAGGGCGCAAAATAACCCAACCAAACACCTCTGAGCTTTTTATTTCCGTTACAACAAGTGAAACAAACAAAGTCAGTAATATATTACTTTATTTACGATACTAACATCTTCTAGTTACAATTGCGTTTGTCATACAATTTAAGAAACAAATACCTTCTAAGTTATTTCTTCTATTTGATAATTGATTTAGAAACTAAATGAATAAAAATGTTAGATTTATGGGACTGAGATATCTAAGTGCTAACCTAGCCAAAATAATCTTGCAAAGCTATAAACAGCAGTCGAGCCAACCTCGACAGCAAGCTGATCTAGCTAGGAATGCAGCCCAGAACAAAAAAGTGACCCGTTACAACTCCCTCCCAGTTCGACTCTGGGTCAAAATGAGATATCTGTTCACGACACTTCTCCACCCTAAAGGTAAAAACAACTTTGAAGTTCATAACATTTTTTCACCCTTATATAGGGTCGTGCATTCTCTTTGCGCCATTGTAACTTTTACGAGCCTCAAGGCCAATAGAACATCTCACTATTAAAAAAAGGCATCACAACTGATCCAAAATATAGAGTTTTCGTGACACGAAGCTATCATTAGCAAACTCGCAGCCCATCCCTCCCTGCTAATCTAAATTTTACATGTTAGTAGGACAAAAATAAAACCAGGACCATGTAAATCACTAATATATAATATATCTAAATTCCTGACCTCATTAGTCTTCACTTTATTTTATTTTTCAAATGTTAAAATATTATTTACAGGGAAGTTACTTTTATATCTCATTCACATTCTTGACATATAAAGGAAAGTGATAATTTATCACAGCAATAAGTACTTACTCCTAGAAGAGGCTACAAAGAACAAAACGAAAAGATCAACTTTGATCCGCATCTGGGCCGTCCATCTCGTGATCTGACGGCAGTCCACGAACCATGCAGGTAGACTGAAGCTTCGCAAGCCACCCCCGGCAGCCAAGTGCCAAGACGCCCGCGGCGCTTCGTCCTTCCTCTCCTCTGACGCACTTATCATTTCTCCCCCTCTCATCTGAGTCTCCTCTCTCGCTGGCCTGGCGCGGTGACCTGACCACAGCCCGAAAAGCGAACCCGCAAACCCCACGCGGCGGCGGTAAGGGCTCCTGATTCCTCCTCCACCCCGCGGCTCCGGCTCCGGCAACGGCAGCGGCCATGGCGGGACAGGAGCGGAGGACGATCGATCTGGAGGAGGGGTGGGCCTTCATGCAGAAGGGCATCACCAAGCTCAAGAACATCCTCGAGGGCAAGCCCGAGCCGCAGTTCAGCTCCGAGGATTACATGATGCTCTACACGTCCGTACTCCCTCCCCCCTTCTCCTCGCCGCCTCGATCCGCGTCGATCCGGTTCTGATCTAGGTTTTCGGCGCAGGACGATTTACAACATGTGCACGCAGAAGCCGCCGCACGACTACTCGCAGCAGCTCTACGACAAGTACCGCGAGTCGTTCGAGGAGTACATCACCTCCATGGTACGCACCTGTTGATTCGCTGCCCCTGTTCGTTTCAATAACTCTGCGTGGCGTAGGTGCTTTGTGATTTTGGCTGCCGCATGGTATTAGGGTTAGGTTATCTGCTTTGATGGGTCACAGCGAAATGGATAGGCGGCGCCAGTTTCTGTGGAGTAGCAATTGGGCGGGTGCTGGGTTGGTGTATTTGGGGACGTTCTCCATCTCATTTTGGTTGTTTTGTGCTAATTATTAATAGGTTGCTTGCCAATGTGTAGATGATTAGATGTACTCCATTTTTTTATCATGGTGTAGGTCTTTGCTGTGATAAATAGTCTGACAAAGAAAATCTAGTACCCAATAATGTAAATCTGTTATATTGGTTTGCTGTTCTGATAATTCTGGATCTGATTTCCGTAGGCGTCATGTTATTATGTTGTGACTGAACCTGTTTGTCGCTTTCTGTCACCCACCAGACGGGACATTTTTGTTAGAAAACAGCAGCCCACATTTCAGGATTGCTCTGAGCTATTTTTCTTGTCTGTACGTAGCTTTTAATTACCACTTTTTATGCGCTCGTATATATGGAATGCTAGTTACCATATTGATCCATATGTGATAATCCACGAAAAAAGGCGCAATTTCGCGCTCGTTGCCGCGCGCTAAAGTGCCAAGCGGAAGAGCTCCACTTTGCCTCGGGTATAGGCGCCACCTAAGCAGTGCCGCCTGCCGCCCAGGCCTCTGTCACCCTGCTGCGCAGCGGGGATCATGGGTGGCTGCTACACCGCCGCTGGCCAGGCCTCCGCCAGTCCTGCTCCTCGGGGCCGTGTCCCAGCGGCGGCTGCGCCGCCCCTGCCGCGGCTACCACCGGATCTGATCCAGGGGGAAGGGGAGGGAGAGGGGGAGGGAGGGAGGAGAGGAGGGTGAGGGAGGTGGAGGAGGGCGGGTAGGAGGGACGAGGAGCTGGTGGCTGCCAGTGCTCCTGCTGGTGGCGGTCGGTGCTCCTGAATCCTATCATGGCTGCTCGATGCTAGGGCAACATGATTTGGAGGTAGTGGGCTGATGGGCCACCAGCAGCTTAGGCCCAGCGGATGGCTTGCTGTGTTCTTTTTTCGTTTTCCCTTTCAACCTTATTTGTTAGCAAATTATGACTAATACCTAGCACTTAGGAAAATGCTTAGGTGCGCCTAAGCATGCTTAATCGCTAGGTGGTGGGTCACCGCTCACTTAGCGCCTGCCGCTTTTTATTTCAGTGGGAAATAGGTGAACTTTTATTTCCTACCGTGTGCATGTTTATGAAAGATTTGTTCTAGTCTAATTCTGTAATTAGCCTAGGTACTCCGGTCATTTGCAAGGATAGCTTATTGAACATGACATTTGGGCCGCAATTTATGCCCAAATTGGTTGTCATGTAATGAAAGAACTCTTTCAGCATTGTATCTTGCAGCATATTTTAAGGAAATTTAATCAGGATGGATACCATTACTTGTTAGATGCCAATCGTTATTCGAAACAATTTGGTACGAATGGACATCATCCTTTTTAAAGTATAATTATGGAGTTTCAGCATGAAAGTTAATATTTTTTAGATGCATCTTTGATTGCGAAGACACCTATGCTTTTTGACCTGCCTTTAGCTTAATGTGTCTCCATGAATGGAGACTGAGTCTATCAACATTGTTATACCCTGATTTGCCATAACATTTTTCTGCTTACAATTATATTATCTATGCATATCATTGTATATCCTATCCTCATTGTAACATTCACATTCTGAAGTAGTTTATAATCATAATTTAAATTTCATGCAGGTGCTACCTTCACTAAGGGAGAAGCATGATGAGTTTATGTTGAGGGAGTTAGTGCAAAGGTGGTCGAACCACAAAGTCATGGTTCGGTGGCTCTCACGATTCTTTCATTATCTTGATCGGTACTTCATCTCACGGAGGTCTCTTACCCCACTCAAAGAAGTTGGCCTCACTTGCTTCCGTGATCTGGTAACACAATTGCTTGATCTCTGGCTTTTTGTTCCTTGTGTACCTTTCTGGCACTCATGTATTAATCAGTTTATTCATTTTCAAGATTTATCAAGAGATCAAGGGACAGGTGAAGGATGCAGTAATAGCTCTGGTGAGTCGCTGTATCTGTGTGAGTTCAGTTAAACGGTGGATTATAGTATATATTATATAACACTTTAAACATTTTATTTAACAGATTGACAAAGAGCGTGAGGGTGAGCAGATTGATAGGGCATTGTTGAAGAATGTCTTGGATATATTTGTTGAAATCGGGCTGGGTCAGATGGATTACTATGAGAATGACTTTGAAGATTTCTTGCTTAAGGATACTACACAGTACTACTCTGTCAAGGCTCAAAGCTGGATTCTTGAAGACTCTTGTCCAGATTACATGATTAAGGTACCTGCAGAAGGCTACTCTCTGCTTATCTGTGTTTTTATATGGCATTATTCTCTTAATTGATGATACATGGCTCTTCCATAAGGCTGAAGAGTGTTTGAAGCGAGAAAAGGAACGGGTCGGTCACTATTTGCATATTAGCAGTGAACAAAAATTGTTGGAGGTCAGTTTAAAGTTCAAGATTCCAATTTCATAGCATTTCTTGATTGATATTCAGCAAGTATTTTATAGATCTGTATCCAGAATGTTGCAGTATCTTTCATTCTTTCATGAATTATGTTTAACTTTCACTATATAATGCATTGGGATTTCCACAGAAAGTGCAAAATGAATTGCTTGCCCAATATGCAACTCCGCTGTTGGAGAAGGAGCATTCTGGATGTTTTGCTTTGCTTCGTGATGACAAGGTTTGATGCAACTGTTACATGTTTCCTAGCATTCTTGAAAACATTAATGACATTTATTACAATATATACCTTTTTTGCTACAGGTGGAGGATCTCTCTAGGATGTTCAGACTTTTCTCAAAAATCACCCGTGGTCTGGAACCTATTTCTAACATGTTTAAAATGGTATTGATTTACATTACGGAATGCTTCATCTTGAGCTCATCCATAATATTTGGGCCTGTGCATCTTCTCATCGAGTTGTTCTTTACAGCATGTAACAAATGAGGGTACAGCCTTGGTGAAGCAGGCTGAAGATTCTGCTAGCAATAAGAAGGTGCGGCATTTCTTTAGCAGTTGCATTGTTTGTGTTACATTTAGTTTCATTTTATGATTGTAATTTTCTTGTATAAGCTAAAATTTTGTAACCTGCTTAAATTGTATATAATCAATCATTATGATTTCAGTCAACTCCGGATTAGTTTGTATACAGCTGTCCATTGTTGCTAGGTTGCTATGTGCCTTTTGTTCTTCGTCCTTACTTTTTCTTGCATTACCATTTTGTGTGCCTGATGTTCTGTGATTCATCTTTTCTACAGCCAGAGAAGAAAGATATGGTTGGTATGCAGGAACAGGTGTGTACCTTTATTGTATTGTGCTTTTACTGTGAGTTATCACTTTTCAGCTAGATTACCTGATTTTTACTCTTGCTTTTAGGTTTTTGTGTGGAAAATCATTGAGCTGCATGACAAGTATGTAGCGTATGTGACAGATTGTTTCCAGGGCCATACACTCTTCCACAAGGTTTGACAACTGACTTGTTCATTTTTTTTTTTGGCTGCTTCCATGAAACCTCACCCTCAAATGTCTACTGCAGGCACTTAAAGAAGCCTTTGAAGTCTTCTGTAACAAGGGTGTCTCTGGCAGTTCAAGTGCTGAGTTGCTCGCTACCTTCTGCGACAATATTCTGAAGAAAGGTTGCAGTGAAAAGCTCAGTGATGAAGCCATTGAAGATGCTCTTGAGAAGGTACATATTTGTCTCCTCTTTTGGGTGTACTATGAATTTATGACTAAAAATTTGAAATTTGTTTGTCACTGTTTTTTAGGTGGTAAGATTGCTTGCGTACATCAGCGATAAAGATCTTTTTGCTGAGTTCTACAGGTTAGTCTTTCTGTGGCTGTTATTCTGCTTGGTTTCTACAACACTATTGGCTAAAATGCATGAAAGGTATTTATTTGTTGCCTTTTTCAAACTTGTTGTCTATGTTTTTGTGTGAACTAATTCCCAGGAAGAAACTTGCAAGAAGATTGCTTTTTGACAAGAGTGCTAACGATGAACATGAAAGAAGCATCCTGACAAAGCTAAAGCAACAGTGCGGAGGGCAATTTACTTCGAAAATGGAGGGCATGGTTACTGACCTTACAGTCGCTAGAGATCATCAAACTAAGTTTGAGGAGTTTGTTGCTGGACATCCAGAGTTGAATCCAGGAGTAGACTTGGCTGTCACTGTTTTGACAACAGGATTTTGGCCAACCTACAAAACTTTTGATATAAACCTTCCTGCTGAGATGGTAAGTTCTATGTTTATGAAAACATCATTAAATTATTATTGTAAAGCATTTTAGCTCATATATGTTCATCTAATCAATATTCTTTTTTATTCCTCTATTTAAACTTAGTCTTTATAAAATTTTCCCAATGTTTCTAGGTCAAATGTGTTGAGGTTTTCAAGGAGTTTTATCAAACTAGAACAAAGCACAGAAAACTTACCTGGATATATTCCTTGGGAACCTGCAATATCAATGCAAAGTTTGAGACGAAACCTATTGAGCTCATTGTTACAACATATCAGGTATTTTTTGGGCTGTCAATGTTAAGTATCAACTATTGTATATTAACCTTTGTGATGTGTTTCCTTATATTGGTACTTTCTTTTCAGGCTGCACTGCTTCTGCTTTTCAATGGATCTGACAGGCTTAGCTATTCTGAGATTGTAACACAGCTAAACCTTTCAGATGATGATGTAGTGCGTTTACTCCATTCACTCTCTTGTGCGAAATACAAGATTCTTAACAAAGAACCAGCTAATAGATCTATTTCACCCAATGATGTTTTCGAGTTCAATTCAAAATTTACTGACAGGATGCGAAGAATTAAGGTATTCCCTATTCTCAGTGTTCTTATTGTGATTTGTTATTTATGGACTAGTAGGCAGACCTTTTGTTGCATTGCTGAGATACTTTTCACCCTGGTCAGATACCGCTGCCTCCTGTTGACGAGAAGAAAAAGGTTGTGGAAGATGTTGACAAGGACAGAAGGTATGCAATTGACGCATCAATTGTGCGCATTATGAAGAGCCGCAAAGTTATGGGACATCAGCAACTAGTTGCGGAATGTGTGGAGCAGCTCAGTCGCATGTTCAAGGTAATGTCATCTCCTTAATGGCAAAAGAAATTGTACTTTTCTCTTTGGGAGCTAGCTTTCAATGGTTACTTGGTACATATTATTCTATTCACGTGCGCTGTTCTGTTCATGGGCCTTGGCAAATTACCTGATCTTGCATCGTGCATTTGAAGTAGTCATTTGGCCATTTTTTTATTAAAAAGTTTATTTTCTTATCATTTAAGCATATGCTGCATGTATCCTCAATATACTTACAAATGTACCCCACCTTTTGTGCTTAGGGGTGACAAAAGGGCTCAGCCCACGTGCCCTTTCACAAGTTAGACTGACCCTTATTACATGTTATGTCAAAAACGAATAGAAATTTGGTCCGATTCTAATCTAGTCCAGCCATCTTTATAGCTAGTTCTTTTTTTTTCGGCCTGTTACCAGGCCTACTTGACCTTTTTGTGCTAGGCTACTAGCATATGCTTTTGTTCTGTTTGCCTTATTTGGTCTGTATGCTGCAGCCTGACTTCAAAGCCATCAAGAAGAGAATTGAAGATCTCATCACAAGGGATTACTTGGAGCGTGACAAGGATAACGCAAACATGTACAAATACCTGGCTTGATTGTTGGTAGTCGAAACACCTTCCAAACCTGCCTACTACCGCGAGGTAGCAGCTTCTGCAACGTCATGGCGCCTCAACAACTTCGCCATGATCTGCTGCGACTTTGCCTACATCCGTGCACGCTGGTACCAATCTTTTCCAGCCATAGGTGGGCTGGTCTCATTTTGTACATTCATCGTGAAATAGTAGAGGCATCTGTCTCCGCAGATTCGGGATATGACTAGAGGTTAGCAGGGTCATACAACTGCTGTTCGTGCCTTGCATAAGAAGCTTTAAATATTGAGCATCCGGAGGTTAACTTGGATGGTTGATGTATCTAGCGTATTGTGTTCATGGTTTACAAACCGATAGAAATAAGACTGGTTTTCGTTGAAACTGGTTTGCTCTAGTTTCTCCGTATGGCTGGTTTTGGAAAACAAATTCAAAAATTTTGAAAAATTGAAAACCAGTTAATAAATTGATGAAACTGAGCGATAAAATGAAGAAATTGCTTTGAAACTTGAAAATTTGAAATTGGTGAAACTGTTTGGTAAACTGGGAAAAAGGTTGTTTATTGCAGCATTTCAACAAACTTTTATCTAATTTTACTTTTTGAATTTGTAGTGTTTTTGACTGGTTTTCATGGTGAATCATACGCTGATTTTATCAGTGATTAGTATCATTGAAAATAGCTATGGGATTAAGTTCTTAATCTGGTTCCTAGGCGGGCTTCAAGCCTAGACTCTGGGCTGGGTGTTATATGACTCCCGTGAGCGTGTAGTTCGGTTGATAACGTTTTGACATGGTGATTGGTGAATTGAGTCTGTTTCCCAATGGATATTTAAAGTCATAAACCACTTATTCAAGTTGAACTATTTGCACGCGGGCACGTTTGAATTCAGTGGCCGCGGCAACACCGGCGTCCCTACATATGATCACTCCTAACCTCCATCGTCGCACAACCCATCAGCATCTTCAAAGAAGCCCATTTCGCCCAAGTTCGAACCACCTCGCCTCAACGACACTCACTCCGGCGGCGGCGGCGGCAGCACGCAGGGCTCGTCCGCGGCGGGCTCCGCCGCGGACTCCTCCAAGAACCTCCGCTGCTTCTCGTTGGCGAGGCAGAGCACGGACCCCTCGCACACCTCCTGCGCCGTGGGCGGCGGCGTGGGCCGGAAGTCCAAGAGCCTCGCGTACTCGACGAGCAGGTGCAACATATAGTCGTACACGTTGTCCATGCTGAGCTCCTCCATGAGCCGCTGCCCTTGCTCGCCGACGCGCTCGGCCTCCGCCGGGTTCGCGTTGCCCCAGTCGACGGCGTCCCTGATCGACTCGCACATGCCGGCGGCGGCGCTCACCGGCCAGTAGTTCACCTTGGGCTCCAAGCCCCGGCTGAAGAAGTCCTGGTACTGCGGGTCGATGAGCAGCGCCATGGACCCGCACGACAGGATGTACTTGAGGCTCACCGACCACGCGAACCCCTCCGCGTAGATCTTGTACCGGTGCGTGCACTGGCTCGAGAGCTTGGAGTGGCTGTACCCGGACTTGGCCTCCTCGTCCCAGTTCTGCCGCATGATCTCCGAGCGGAACAGGGTCGTGTCGTTGCACCCCAGCAGCGCCTCCCGCAGCGGCGACGCCACGTCCGGGTTGCCCCGCCAGTACGCCGTCGGCATCCGGTCCGGCCACCTCGTCGCCTTCGCGCTCGCCTTGATGCTCGCGAACTGCCGGTCCCATGGCTCGATGTTCGTCTCCGACCTGCAGCGTCGACATTATCACGTTACACGCGTATATCGAAGTCAAGCACAGTAGAGTGGTCAATGGATAAGGATACTGGATAATACGTACCAGCCCCAGAAGGACCAGTCAGGGAAGGGGATGTCGAAGTGGTCCCGGGTGGTGCAGTACCGGAAGAGCGGCGGCGGCGGCGGAGCGGGGGCGCCGTCGACCCCGTGCTCGGTCCGGTTGACGGCGGGACGGTCCATGCAGTCGAACATGAGGTCGACGTCGGGCACGCGGCCGGGGTACCGCCGCATGAGCTGCAGCAGGCTCCAGACCGTGAACAGCGCGCGGGTCTGCACGCACGCGAAGTACAGGTCCACGTGCAGGCGCCGGCCGCCGCCGGTGACGGTCACGCGCATGGACGCGCGCCGCCGCGCCGCGTCGAGCAGCGCTCGCGACACGCCGCGCCCGC
>BCLF01000166.1:199179-216277 GCA_001602275.1 Zoysia japonica | reverse complement strand
AGCCCGATGGAGGACCACGCGACCGCGAGATCGGCGGCAGGCACGCGACGGACGGCGCGCACCGCAGCGCCGCGCGCGCCGGCGGCCGACCCTTCGCGTGCGGGAACACGTGCCACGGCGTCGGCTCCAGGTTGTGCCCCAGCAGCGTCCGCGTCCGCGACAGCGCGTCGTCGTACGCCTGCAGCGCACCACCGCCATGCCCGTCACTCAAGAACCAAGATCCGCATTACTCGCTATCTTCTTGGTCAACGACGACATCAAATCGACTCAGACTCAAGACATTAATCCTTACCGAGTGGAGTACGGCGAGGACGGTGACGGTGGAGAAGGCTGCGATGGCGGAGACGACGAGGGCCGACAGCGGCGGGTACCGGCTGCTCCCGCGGCCGCGGCCGCCGGCGCCCTCCGCCTGGACGTGGCCACCCATGCACGTGAGGTCGCAGACGATGACCGGAGAAGGAATCCCACACCCAGACCCAGTAGAGTCGCGGCGGCGGCTGTAGTGCACCCGAAGGGGATTAAAAGAGGACGATTGATTATAATGCAATCAAAGTCCTAATTAAAAAAATTAACATGGTCTTTTTTT
Organism: Zoysia japonica; assembly: GCA_001602275.1. Lineage (NCBI taxonomy): Eukaryota > Viridiplantae > Streptophyta > Magnoliopsida > Poales > Poaceae > Zoysia > Zoysia japonica. Next base: position 215,691 of record BCLF01000166.1, on the reverse strand, counting down.
TTTGGATAAAAATTTAACATGGTCTATGGAGCGATTCCAAGGTGCCAGATTCCTAAGTCTCAAAAAAAAAAAGAAAAAAAAGGTGCCAGATTCCTAAATTGCAACGAATGAGTCTACTCGTAGATAACGGCCACTGTACGTCCGTACCCGCTCCAAGTAGTAGCATGCACGTTTCAAAAAAAAAGTAGTAGCATGCAAGTACGCAGTTAATTAACTGCCATTTGGTTTTTTTTTTAATAAAAACTCGGCGAATTGCTGCTGATTCTTCAACAGTGGTGCTCTTTTAGGTGTTAGAAGAGAATTCAACACGTATTTTTTTAATATATGTTATTCTTTATCATCTCGTAAAGCTTAAAAAAAAAGATAAATTGCACAGGGTAAACTGATCTAAAATTATGTTTTGAAACGGTAAAATAAATTAAATCATAATTTAAAATGTTATTTGAACTTTGACTCTACTTGAGAGAAGTAAAATAAATTTTATCCTAAATTATTAATCATATTTTAAATATCATTAATGATGAAATATAAATTCTTCTAAAATATTCTGTAATTTCTGAGAGTTTTCACGTTGTTATAGGACCAAATAAAGTTTCAAATTTTTCTCTCGGATGGTGAATGAAGCCACGTGCACTGTAAGCCATTGGATGGTTTCAACGGTGTATATATATACCCTGAAGTCACGCCATGACTTCAAATGACTGAAAGGAGACGATCCTGCTCCCTCTGTTTCAAAATAAATAATATTTTTGATTTTTTTCAAATCGACGTTTGATCATTTTATTAAAAAATTTACAATAGTATTTCTTCTACAGCTACAGCTGAATTTGGCTGCAGAGTAAGTGTAGCCGAACAGGCCCAAAGCACGCAGGTCGGACTTCCACCATGTACAACCGTCGGATCACGATCTCCGTCGTGTCGGGTACATGCGTCTTGTTCTCCAGTCGCCACAAGCCACAAGGCCCGGCAGGCCGGCACGGTCGACAGCGTCGCTGTTGGTGGTGGTGGTGGTGATTAATATTTAGTCTCTGATTAATAATTAATCGAGTAAAAATTAGTAACTTTATATTTAATTATCCTATTTAGAATTAACAGAGGTTAAAATTAGGATTTGCAGCGCGGTATCTTAAAAACTTGTTCACAAATGTAGTTTCTAATTATAGGAAAAGAAATTTGATGGTGATATTTGGAAGCTAAACTGGTTTCTAGTTTCTTTCTTATCTAATGACATTTTTGCTCATACTTTATTTTAAATATTAAAGTTTGTTGAAAGGTAGTACGTCTTTTGAAAAAAGAAACACAGAAGTATTTAAGGATGAACTAGATTATTGATTTATAAGAAACTGAGATACTTTCTATAAGTCAAAACAAAAACTACCCGGGTCACAAACAGAACCTATTGACTAATAATTAGTCTCTAGATTCAAACATTACCTCAGTCACGGATGGGCAATGGAGGACATGGGTACTACTCCTAGCTACTATAAGAAGGTGTTTGTTTGATTGAACACGAGAAGGGCAGGCATCATGACGGCGGGAGCGGTGTGGCGCAGTGTGGTGCCGCGGCCGGCCATGCTGAACTGCCCCGCAGGGAGGAACATGAGCTTTATAGTTATAAATTTAATTAATTCAGTCATCATAAGCTTTTTATTTTTACATTCATCATGAAAAATATTTTTATAATATACAATTTTTATATTATTAATGTTAATCAAATTTAAATTTTTTTTTGTCAAATTCATGCAATCTTAAAAATAAGATTTAAATGATACAGAGATATACTCGTATATCAAAGAGGTTAACAGAATTGTATCAGCAACATGCTTTCTACTTATAAACCACTGGTGTACACCATGAACACAACACAATGGCAACCCAATTTAAACTTTTTTCATGCAGAATAACAAAAAAAAAATTTCAATACATAAATAATTATCTTAATAATCTCCTTGTTCGTAAGCCGCCGGCGATGATTTCGGCGCCATGACGGCTTCGAACCTCGGCTCCTTGGCCTGGAACTTCTGCTTGGCGTACACGTCCATGTAGTTCCCGAACACGTACTTGGGGTACGCCTCGCCGCCGGCCACTACCGCCGCCGCGATGGTGGCCGCGTCAGCCGGGTTGTAGAACGATGCGACGGAGCGGCGGTTGCCGTCGTGCATGGGCAGGACGCGGTGCCAGGCGCTGCGGTACCGACCGTTACTCAGCACCTCGATCTGGTCACTCGTGTTGACGACGATGGCGCCGGCGAGCGGCTGCACGTCGGTCCACGCGCCGTCCTTGAGCACCTCCAGGCCGCCGACCTGGTCGTCCTGGAACAGCAGGATGACGCCTCCCGCGTCGGTGTGCGCGCGCAGCCCCGTGACGAGGTCGGGCCGCGGGCACGGCTGGTAGTGGCTGACCTTGGTGCCGAAGAACGGCTCGTGGCGGCCGTCACCGAGAACGCGCCCTTCTCCAGGCCGAGGTTCTCGTCCATGACCTCCATGACGCGTTCCGCGAGCTTCTTGATCTCGGCGCGGTATTCGTGCATCGTCTCCTTGAATGCCGCCGGGTCGGAAGGCCACTGGTTGCCGTCGTGGATGAAGAAGATGTCCTCCTAGTCCATGTCGTCCACCGGCGCCACCGCCTCGCCGCGTTGTTCGGCCTCGACGAGCGCGTCCAGCGTGCGCACCGGCTCTGACGCCTTGAACCCCGCCTCCCGGAGGCGGTAGCGCTCGGAGCACACCGTCTTCACGCGCTCGAGGAGCTCCATCGGGATGCAATGGTTCACCAGCTGCGATCAATCAGAAATCAGTCAGGCTTACTGTTCGATCATCATGCAATGCACCGCATGCAATGCTAAGTTGCTAACAATTACCATCAGGGCTGAAAACGGGACAGGAAAATCCCGTCCCGTTTGCTTTTCATTTCCCTATTTTCTGCGCGGACGAAAACGAACAGGATAAAAATGGGAACGGATGGAAACGGGATGAGAAAAAACGGAAACAGGATCGAAAACGGTTTGACTTTTTTCCGTTTATTTTTGCGGTATCCCGGTTTTATTCGAGATCATCCCATTTTTGTCCCGTTTTAATCCTGTTTTCCATCTTTTTTGCGGTGTCCCGTTTTTGTCCAGTTTTTATCCTGTTTTGGCCGTTTTGGTTGTAAGAATTTAGACTTGTGTTTACATGTGCTTTTATTCGGAAACTTCAAACTAACTTACTACTATGTCTGTCGCCCAAAATGTGTTATAAAAGACTTATTGAATTGTGTTGCATGAATATGTAAATTATTTATTTTAAATGTTTATTTTGATGATAATATTTTATTACATTAGGTTATTTATGTTGATGTTTCTGACTAAATACCGATTACCGACCGATTCCGGTATATTCTGTCCGAATTGGATCGTTTTGGATAATCCGTATTTGTCCCGTTTGTTTCCGTTTCCAATTTTTCCGTTTCCATTTCCGTCTGGAGGTGAAATGTGAAAACGGAAAAGATTTGGGTACTTTACCGACCGTTCCCGACCGTTGTCAACCTAATTACCATGAACCATGGCAGGTTTGGCTAAAGTCTGTACCTGAAAGAATCCTCACTCCTCACAGCCGTTGGCGATCTGCGCCATGGTCCCGCCCTCTCGGCGCCGTCCAGCTTGGCGAAGCCGATCACCGGAACAACCATGGTTTGGTCGGTGAAGATCCAAACACTGTGATGGGAATAATCTACTGCTGACTACCTAATTGCAGTTGCAGTGCAGGTGAGGTGTTCTTGTGTGCAGATAGGGCAGCAGTGGGCGTTTAGTTTGTTCAGTGCAGGATTCGCAGGCACTGATGGCTTGGGATGGAAAGGCCATGGTTGATGGCACTGTATTTATACTAGTGCACAAGCCGTGGACGATCGATGACAAGCAGGCTAATTCGGTCAACAGAAGAGTTGGAGCTGACCTGTCATCTGTCTGCATGCATGTATTGAAGCTTCTGGGCAGGAGCAGCTGGAGGATTGTGGCAATTTGATATTGGCAAGATGATCAGATTCAAAATTCGACATGTGCCAGAGGATGTCCCTGTCAGTGTGACTTACTAGCTAATGTCAATTAAACCAGGAATAGGACCAGAAGAGAGAGCTAATTATAGGCAAATTTGAGCAGAGTACGAAAGTTGATATTCATATCTTTGTCCTAGTGATTTTCATGTTTGCTGAAGTAATCTGACATTTTTCAGTTTGACGGTATGTGGTTGAGTTCCTAAAAGGGCCCCTTTGGAGAAGAGAATTGCTCTGGAAATCTTCAGTAGATAACTCAAGTTTGGGTTATCTTAAAGATTTGGACCTCATTCGTCTCTACCTGAACAAGATAATGCATTTTATCTTATCTTTTTCGTGAGGAATGTATTTTAACTTCAGATTTAACCACATCGTCATATGCCAATAAGTTTCTGAACATTTTGAAATGACTTATTTCATAATTGATAATATCAGAAGACTTATTTGTTTGTAGGCAATTTTTATTTTTGCATAGGGAAATCATAATCACAACAATCCTTTTGGTACCGTATTTGTGGTGCTATATTTCTGACCACCACCACAAATTAAACATTGGATTGCCATGTGTGTCATAACACTACTGTGCATCAAACTCTCTTAAACTGACCAAGATTATAAATTCTTGGAACATATTCCTGGCGCCTCAGGACCGCCTTTTGGATAATTCTAATAGCAGTCTGTCATCGCACTATTACGAACACCAAGACTAGAAATTCTCTGAACAGATGCCCAATTTCTTAGGGCATCTTCCATGGAAAATTTTGGAAGTCTAGCTTGTACCTGAATTTCCATCACAAAAACTGTGGCCCTGAGGTCTAAACATGGTGCTGCGCTGAAGTTTCGCACTAGATAACAATCCACAGAAGATTACTGGAAGATGATAAGATTCAAAGTCTTTCCAGGAGAACTTTTGGTTGCATCATATGTGAATGACCAGCGGTCCTGGTCTTCATCATGCTCCTGGGTTCTACAACTGCTCAAGGAAAATGCGAGGAAAACCCTTGGACTTTGTGATTCAGAATTGGATTCCTCGATCATTCTCCTGTGCGTAGGGATGTAAATAGGTACATCTAAAGTTAACCTCAGAACCTTTTTGTTCAACAGTTTTTAAAAAAGTGGAGAAAAATTCTGAAACTTAGTTCATTTCTTTGAAAAAGAAGTTTGGAAGGTAACCTAAGTGGGATTGTTTTACACCCCTGCCTGTGCATATCTGTGTGCCTGTGAATTCGGATTTGTCCTCTGCTTGCTTTCGTCTCGACCTGCATCTATGTCAAGAGCATTCCATGCACATTGCACTGAATGTTTTTTTTCTTCCTTCTCTGTTTCCTGCAAGTGTCTCGAATAATCCATCCATTTGCAACAGGGAGTCCAGAAAGAGACTGTCCATGTGATGTGAAGCTACAGTTAAGGTCACTGTTTTGTTTTAACTCCAGACATGCAGATATGTTCCAACTCTTGCAGAAGTCTAATTCCTTCCTGTAAAATTGCTAGGTTAGAGATGTAGTTCCATACCTACAGTTCATTTCCTTACAGTTTAGTCAGGATTAACTTAATTTTCAGAGATGTAGTTTGAACTTACTATTGCAACCTATATTTACATTTGGCTTCTAAACTTAGGCGCCCTTTGGAATGCGGAATTTTTTCTTAGTCCTGCAGTTTTTTCATGTGAAATTCTTGTAAGTTGGTACATTTCTTGAATGCCATTTCTATGACTTTCTGCGTATACAGTAAATGCAAGTAGGCGAAATAAGACCAAGAAGTCAAAGTAGGCAAATGTCTCCATCAACTCTTAACTGCGCAGATGGCCGGGTTGAACTGAACATTAGCTCGGTCAAATTAAATAAATAATTTGTCAACATCATATGCTTTACTTTTTGTATCTACCTAAAAGATATTTTTAAAACATTATTGTTATTTCAATTTGACTTTGTATACTCAAATAAATTTATCTCTACTTGCACTTGAACTTCTCTTGTTCTTCCGACCATCGCATGACGATGGATGAAGACTTCTGTGTTTCCTGCAAGTGTCTCGAATAATCATCCATCTGCAATAGGGGGTCCAGAAAGAGACACTCAATGTGATGTGGAGCTACAGTAAATGTCACTGTTTTGTTTTAACACCTGATATGTAGACATGTTATAGCTCATGCAGAAGTCTAATTCCTTCCTGAATAATTGTTTGGTTAGAAAAGGCCATACCTGTAGTTTATTTCCTCCGGTTTAGTTGCAAGATGTAGTTTGGCCTTGCTATTGAAACCTATGTTTACATTTGGCTTCTAAACTTAGGCTCCGTTTGGAATGCAAGAATTTTCGTCATTTCTACGGTTTTTTTGCTGTAAAAATGAATTGATTCATATTAAATTACTGTAAGTTGTTAAATTTTCTCAATGACATCTCTACGATTTCTGCTTGTGCTGAAAAATGCAAGAAGGCGAAATAAGACGGAGAAATCAAAGGAGGCAAATGTCTCCATCAACTATAACTGCACAGGTGGCCAGGTTGAATTGGACATTGAAGCGGTCAAAGTAACTAAATAATTTGTCAACATCATATACTTCGAAACTTTACTTTTTCTATCTGCCTAAAAGAAAATTTTAAAAGATTATCCTTATTTGAACATGACTTTGTTCTCGACTAATTTATCTCTCTCTAGGTGCATTTGGACTTCTCCTGTTCTTCCGTCCACAGCATGAGTGCAGGACGATCGATGAAGACGCATGCACGCACGTGCGTCTTGAACAAGTCTCATCTAGGTACGTGAGCATGGCCCCCAACAAATCAAATAAATAATAAAACACAGTTAGCCACCTACTTAATTTGCAAGGATTTATCGTGTCGAATGAATTATTTAGATCTATCTATGACTAGGTGTGGTCACTGATTTATATCGAAGGAATTAGTCCTTGGTTTAAAATAAAATGATTTATTTGATTTGAACATGAGCAAAACAGGGGTGCAACAAGCAAGCTTTGACGTGATGGTTAGCTCGTGCTGGATCAACGGTCAGCAGGCAGCATGGTCCAAGCATGCACAATGCATGCATGAGCGATCATATGCAATGCATGGGCAAATCTTTATTTGTTCCAAGTATAAGAAGGGAAAATCATATAAACGTATAAGTGAAATAAACTAGGAGAATTGTAATATTGCGCATCCACGGTATATTGACGTGGCTGTACTTGCAAAAGGGTTGGAGAATAGGAAAGTAGTTATTTTTCATACTAAAAAATGAAGCATAAGGTGAAAAAAAAATTAGTCTTGAAATTGTGTATACCCTCTAGGTATTCACTGGATTTGGATGACTATTAAATTAATGTTAGATATGCTCAGAGGAGAATTCTGAAGTTCACTGAAAACTGAGTCACCAAGTTATTTACTATGCGCCCATATTTATTTATTTAGGAGTATTACTTACGATATATTCCTCTACATGTGAATTCAGCATTTAACTCTTCTATTCGAGATGGAGGACAAAACCTTGAGCCTAGGCCATGACATCACTCATTCTGTATCACTATCAATCTAGCAGGTTCAATGTGCAACATCAGTTTCTCCGGACTCGGATCGACGACAATGTTCTTACTGAAAACCTCAAGAAACATGGAGGTGTATTTGCAGCATATTCACTGAGAAAATTCAAGGTTTGGATACATTGGAGAGAAATGGCAAACTAGGTGACAGAGATGCATTTGTCACAATTCTCCTCAACCAAATGAGAATAATTACAATTTCATTTTCTTTCCCATCAAAGAAGTATTTTCTTTTAAAAACGTTATTTTCTTAGTCCTTTGCAGCTGCCAGTGATAACTTGGGAGTTACAAATAAGCTTACCAAAATCCAAAAGGCGTTTTTTTAATTTTCAGATATGAACACTTAAACTTCCAATTACAATTTCTTCGTTAAAAGATTGACAGAAGAGAGAGAAGACCATACACCAATTGTGCATGAGTGATGCCTTTCAGAGGAGCCACACAGACAACGACAGAATCGTCTCGGCTAGGAGAAAGTCATGGGGCATTATACTATGGCAGAGACGACACGACCTGCCGGTCTGGCATGGCGTCGACTTGCCGAATCCATTTGAGCATGAGCTTCCAACCAAATCATGGCGGCGGCCATGCCGCCTCCCGGAAACTTCTTCCCTTGAATCCCTTCCATTTGGCACATGCATGAAGCCGATGCTTCATGGACCTGAACGACGGGCTATAAAACGACCCACATCCATGGCCTTCGTTCTCATCGAGCCAGTGTTAGCTGCATGCAAACCTGCTTCAGTGCAGCACCAGCTGATAAGAGCTCAGACTTGCTTCTTCAGTGATCGAACGAAGCGTAGTTGATCATCTTCTGATCTTCAGCTATGGTTGTTCCGGTGATCGACTTCTCCAAGCTCGACGGTGCCGAGAGGGCAACGGCCATGGCGCAGATCGCCAATGGCTGCGAGGAATGGGGGTTCTTCCAGGTACAGACACATGCAAACATGCCATGTCACGTTCAGCGAATTGCAAAAGATCTATCAGCTCGATCGGGTGCGTCAGATTGTTGTTGGTACAATAAGGTAATTAAGCCTGACTGATTTCCGCTTGATGGCAGCTGGTGAACCATGGCATCCCGATGGAGCTCCTCGAGCGCGTGAAGAAGGTGTGCTCCGAGTGCTACCGCCTTCGGGAGGCGGGGTTCAGGGCGTCGGAGCCGGTGCGCACGCTGGACGCGCTCGTCGATGCGGAACAACGCGGGGAGGTGGTGACGCCGGTGGACGACATGGACTGGGAGGACATCTTCTTCATCCACGACGGCAACCAGTGGCCCACCGACCCGGCGGCGTTCAAGGAGACGATGCGCGAGTTCCGCGCCGAGATCAGGAAGCTCGCGGAGCGCGTCATGGAGGTCATGGACGAGAACCTCGGCCTGGAGAAGGGGACCATCAAGGGCGCGTTCTCTGGACACGGCCGCCAAGACCCGTTCTTCGGCACCAAGGTCAGCCACTACCCGCCGTGCCCGCGCCCCGACCTCGTCACGGGGCTGCGCGCGCACACGGACGCAGGAGGGGTCATCCTGCTGTTCCAGGACGAACAGGTCGGCGGCCTCGAGGTGCTCAAGGACGGCGCGTGGACCGACGTGCAGCCGCTCGCCGGCGCCATCGTCGTCAACACCGGCGACCAGATCGAGGTGCTCAGCAACGGCCGGTACCGCAGCGCCTGGCACCGCGTCCTGCCCATGCGCGACGGCAACCGCCGCTCCATCGCCTCGTTCTACAACCCGTCGGACGCGGCCACCATTGCGCCGGCGGTGGCCGGCAGCGAGGCGTACCCCAAGTACGTGTTCGGGGACTACATGGACGTGTACGCCACGCAGAAGTTCCAGGCCAAGGAGCCGAGGTTCGAAGCCGTCAAGGCGCCCAAATCATCGCCAGCGGCTTAAATAAAACCAATTATTAAAAAGATTATAAACAAATTATTATTGATTAAATAAGTTTTTTTTTTGCTGTGTTCCATACTTGTATCTGTGTATCATCGTGTATGTTGTATAGTGAGAAGTTTCAAAGTAATTGTTCTAGGGCTCCTACGTGGAAAACCATTTCTGTATTCTTTTGTACTCCATTTGATATTGATTAAAAGAATTGTAAATAAATGAGCTCTAAAATAGGCCCAACAACAAAATAGAAGTTCTAGAGGTGGTGGGACCAAAATAGAAGTTCTAGAGGTGGTGGGACCAAGGTTCGGTGGTGGTGTCCGATTTAATCGGTTAAACAGGTAGAAACCGTTACAAACATAAAAAAAGATTTGAAACGAAAACTGTTCGAATTTTTGGTTTACTAACCAGTTTTTCTATTTTTGATTTTTTGAATTTGAAATCAAATCAGTTTGATCGGTTTTTCTAGTTTATCGACCTCAGATTTTCAAATTTTTGAAATTTGTAAAAATTTTAAACCGAAAACTGGTGGTTCAGTGAAACTGTTGTTTCACCAAAAACCATAAAATTGAACTGGTTTTTTCGGTTTTGAAAATCCTGGGTGGGACATAACCATGAACGAACAATAGTCATACTTACAGACAGTCAAAGAAGGCTTGAGTTTTTCAAATGGAAGATCAAGGAAATATGAGTGGGTCGAAGCCTCGAAGGAAGGGCGTCAGGGGGATCAAGATCTATGCATACAAATGCAAGGCTGAAGTAACTTGTAACTTGCTGTACTCGCAACAACTCTCTTTAGGGCTTGATGCTCTGTGAAATAATCACCTTTTTTGTTGTTGCATATACTGCTAAACTCTATGAAAAATGTTATATACATAAGTGTCCACTCCACTATTAAAAGTGTTATATACATAAGTGTTCCCTATGAAAAGTTTTATATGCATATATTGACTAACATAAGTGTTATACGCATATACACACCGTCTCAGGATTCACACCAAATACCTTAGCGTAGGTGTCATCAATCGTGAAAACATCATGCGGCGGTAGGCCGCAAACAACCTGGTCATTTCCATTCCCTGCTAGGGTCGTGCCGCGGCATCAGCAGATTCCCGCTGCTTCACAACAGCATCCAGCAGAAAGTGCAGCGCCTTCTGTGGGACGTACCAGTCCTGCACCACTGTGAACTGGTCTAGGGGGTAGTCGGCATCAGAATCGAACCCGAGCACATCAACCTTGAGGTACCTAGCGTAAAAGGGTTGGGGGCGGAAGGCGTCAGGGTTTCAGCACGGACAAAGGAGCCCAAGCGCGATGCAGCGTGCGATCTCATCGACGGCGTCGGCCACCGCGGCGGCGAAGGGGCTGCGGGTACTGACGCCCTGCACCACCGTCTCCACGGAGTGCACCTCAAAGGGTACTATATCGCGAGGCTCAAACCAGTTGAAGCTAGAGTCACCAAAGAAAGTGACGATGGTGCCAGTGGTAGCTAGGTCGGTCATCCTGTGGAGGGGAACCGAAACTCTAGATTTGGAAAGTGGGCCGCTCGTTCGGGGATTTGTATTGGGTTTGGGATTTTGAGGATCGAGAAATTGCAGATCGGCGGCTGAGAGGTGGAAGGATGGAAGGGCATTTTTGGAATAGTATGAATAAATAAGCTTAGTGGTCGCAAAAAAAAAAGATTAAATAAGTTTGGGGGTTTTTCACCGTGTTCCATACTTTTATCTCCGTATCATCATGTTATGTTGTGTAGTGAGAAGTATATCAAGTTTCAAAGTACTTGTTCGAGGGCTCCTACATGGAAAGCCATTATTTTCTTGTATTCTTTTGTAATCAATTTGACATTGATTAAAAAATTGTAAATAAATTAGCTCTAAAATAGGCCCAGCTATCAAATAGAAGTTCTATAAGTGGTGGGACATAACCACATATAGTGGTCATATTTACAGACAGTCAAGGAAGGCTTGGGTTTTTCAAATGGAAGATCAAGGAAAGATGAATGGGTCAAAGGAAGGGCGTGGGGGGGGGGGGGGGTCGAGGGGGGGGGGGGGGGGGGGGGGGGTCGAGATCTATGCATACAATCGCAAGGTTGAGGTAATTACTTGCTGCACTTGAGACAACTCTGTTTAAGGCTTGGAACTCTGAAGTAATAATCATTTTACTTGGTGTATATACCACTAAACCCTATGAAAAGTGTTATATACATAAGTGTCCACTATAAAAAGTGTTATATACATAAGTGCCCACTATAAAAAGTGGTATATGCATATATCTACTAACATTAAGTGTTATATGCATATATGCACCATCTCAGAATTCACAAAAATACCTTAGCGTAGGTTTCATCTATCATGAAAACGTCATTGTGGCGATAGGCCGCAAACAACCTGGCCATTTCCATTCTCGGCAGGGTTCGTGCTGCGGCATCTGTAAATTCCCGCTGCTTCACGATGGCATCCAGCTGGAAGTGCAGCGCCTTTCTTGGGATGTACCGGTCCCGTGCTGCTATGATCTGGTCAAGGTGGTAGTCAGCGTCGGAGTCGAACCCGGGCACATCGACCTTGATGTACCTAACGTAAAAGGGATGGGGCGGAAGGTGTCGTGGTTTCAACACAGGCAAAGGAGCCCGAGTGCAGTGCGGCATGCAACCTCATCGTCGTCATCCATGGCCTTGGTCACTGCAGCAGTGAAGTTGCTGCAGGTGCTGACACCCTATGCTGCCTTTTACACGAAATGCACCTCAAAGGGTACTATCTCTTGAGGTTCAAACCAGTTGAAGCTCGAGTCGCCAAAGAAGGTGACGAGAATGACCCCATCGCAGTGCCTACGATGCACCTCCACCTCCGTATTGTTGGTGAGGGTGATGCTGTAGACAGGGCCCGGCCACCTTGACCCAAACCATGTCGTCGAAGTGGGAGAGGGGGGGGGGGGTGTTAGAGATAGAGACGTGTTGAGAATGAATCAGTTGGAGTTATGCTCACGGCAAGTAAGGCACCCGCCAAAATTCACAACAGAGTGGTTGTTAGAATGATGAGTGAGGCACTCGTCAAAATGCATAGCAGAGTGGCCATTAGAATGTCCACCACATATTTTATGGATGCAAATGGTCCTCGCTCGCGCTCGCTGGTGGCTGGGACATAACCACGGATAGTGGTCATACTAACACACAATCAAGAAAGGCTTGGGTTTTTTCAAATGGAAGATCAAGGAAAGATGGGTGGGTCAAAGGAAGGGCGTGAGGGGGTAACTAGCTGCACTCGAGACATGCATATACCACTAAACCCTATGAAAAGTGTTATGTACATAAGTGTCCACTATGAAAGTGTTATATGTGTTATATACATATATGGACTAATTCACCTATGCCATTAACATAAGTGTACTAATAAAATTAAATGTCTCTCAGTACACACAACATATACAACCAAACCCTATGAAAAGTGTTATATACAATCTATAAATATATAGTGCCCACAACCAGCACGCAGCATCTTAGGATTCACATTAAATGCCTCAGTGTAGGTGTCATCTCATAGGGCTTAAAGCAGTTGAAGCTCGAGCTGCCAAAGAAGGTGACGAGGACGACCCGGTCGTGGTGCCTACGATGCACGTCCACCTCCGTGTTGTCGGTGAGGGTGATGCAGTAGACATGGCTTAGCCACCACTGGTGGGACCTCAACTTGACCCAAATCATGTCACCGAAGCGTGCATGCTCACACCCGAGCATTACCACCGCCTTTGACATGTTCGATGGTGCCAGCGGTGGCTGGATCAGACATCCTGTGGAGGGGAATTGAAACTCTAGATTTGGAAAGTGGGCTGCTTGTTCGAGGATTTGGAGGATGGGGAAATTTGTAAATTACCGGCTGAGAGGTGGAAGGGTGGGGGGCATTTTTGGATTTGTGTTGAAGACACCTGAATCTAGTTTAGGGTTCATCTTGCCAAAATCACAATGAGTCTTCACAAGAACAACAAGCAAAGAGACACTCACAGTGAGAGGGTGGTGTTCTATTTTATAGCTGGAACGATAGGTTACCACTGTGAGAAGGACAAATTTGTTATGTGATAGAATGCGGATTGCATGTGCGAATGACTATGAAAAGTGCTATACCACTATAATACCGAAGCGAAGCAAGTCAGTACTGTACGAGTGGGCCAGCTATAATTGACCGAACCCTATGAAAAGTGTGCTATACATAAGTGTCCACTATGAAAAGTATTTTATGTGTTATATGCATATATGGACTAATTCCACTACGCCATTAACATAAGTGTCCTAATAAAATTAATGCCTCTCAGTACACACAAAATACATATTTGATTATGTTATCACATTTAGAAGTCAACTAGTTTATTCTGAAAGGGGTGGCAGCCTTGTACTGTAGCAAGTTTTCTAGCGAGATTAATACCTAGATGGAGGATTGGATCAGAATTGTGCCATGAGAGAGGACTGGATGAAGCAATACCTACAGGCGTGGGTCATGGACGCAGCGTGCTAGGCATGGAGGAGTGGCGGCGGAATGCCGGCCCTGGAGGAGTGCCGGTGGCGTGTTGGCCTCGCCGGTGGCATGTTGGCCCTTGAGGAGCGCCGGCGCGTGGGTCGTGGACACGATGCCGTCGACGCGCATGAGTCCTGAAGGCGGCGGTGCACAGAGGCATGGACTTGGCATGCCGGGCGTGGAGGAGCGGCGGCGTGGAGGCTGTGCGAGTGAAGGAGCGAGTGCTCCTTTATATGAAAGTTTTGGCTCTGACAGCCCATGAAGCAGCCCAATTTTCAGACCACAACCCACTTAACAGCATAAATGGCGTGTAAAATCAATTCGGTTAGCCATTTTTCACCATTTAAACGGCTAAATGGGTCAACCAATTAATGGTCTGTTTATAGCCTAAGCAATACAGTTACTGCACGTTTACCGTTTAGACGCATTTAAATGACAATGAAAAGTGCTATATCACTATAATACCTAAGTGAAGCGAGTCAGTACTGTACGAGCGGAGCGAGCTATAATCGACCGAACCCTATGAATATACTACTAAACCCTATGAAAAGTGTTATATACATAAGTGCCCACTATGAAAAATGTTTTTTATGTGGTATATGTATATATGGACTAATTCCACTATGCCATTAACATAAGTGTCACGGAGCATCCAGAACCCCAAAAAAAAAGCCATTGTGTCCAGAAACACCCAACTGAATATTATTATCCTAGAAAACCACTTATGTATTTATCAGATGCACTGCCACCCCTTTCAGAATAAACTAGTTGACTTCCAGGTGCGTTGCTCTAGGAATTAATAAAAAAATTTTATGTGATTGTTGGATTGGTGATGAATTAACCTCTGTAAAGGCAAACATTGTTTCCTTATATTTGCAGGGAATAAAGATCATAAGTTCATAGAAAAGAAAATATAGAATAAAAAAAACTCGACCGGCGAGGGTAAAACCGCCCCCACGGATTTTTATTAAGAAGAAACTCAACCGGAACCAGTCGAGAAAACCCATGAACCCCATTCGAATGAACATGAATGAGTGAATACACACCTTTTTTTTTTTGAGCAAATGAATACACACCTTCAACTTCCTTTCCTCTTCTGAAATCATGTAAGCATCAACATCTGCCTGTTTTTTTTTCAGACGCATGAATAGCTTCTATGATATCAATAACTATCTTTCCATTGTCAGAATTTTTTCCGTGTACAACTTTGTTACTTTTAGTTTCCTTAGCACTCTGCTTATTGAAATACAAAATAGTAAAAAAGTCTTGTTAGTCAAAATAAGCATGAAAGACTTATACCAGGTTCATCAATATAATGGCTGATGCACTTGATTGCACTTGTTAGTCAAAATAATGTACAACCATTATTCTTCATAAACCAACCTGCAAACGTGATGATAGGCAATTAGAATATAATGAAATCAAAGAGGATTCTAACCTTTGGTTCATCAGCAACTGCAAGGGAATCATGGTGAGAATTAATGGCTGATGCACTTGATTGCACTGGAGAAACCATGCTGTCGGTCTTGTCGGTTTGTTCTTCATGAGTAGCTTTGTCAATTACCTTGTCATCAACAACATGCGGCTTTTATCTCAACAGCTGGAGCAGATTCATGCTCCCCTGGAACTGAATGAGTGTCCTTGCCTAGAGTATCTACTTCCTTTTCTTCTGCAGGAATAGAGTGCTCTGTATGAGTTGGAATCCCTGGTGTAGTTGCCAATACATATGGAAGGCTCTTTGGAGCATGAGTCTCCTTATCAGTTTCTTAAACAATTGCATTGTTTTGGTTCCGATATGACTTGCTTAGCTACAGATATTATGATGTATCGTATAAATAGTTGCTAGGTGGTTATACAAAAGAAAAATATATGGGATTCCATTGGTATCATGTCTGATTTGAAGCATTCACTAAAGGGGAAAATGGTTGTTTAATTCCGTTTAGGGAAACATTGTTTATAACAGAAAATACCACAAACCTATCGAGATACATAAGTGAAACATTTGGAGTTCAATGTCAAAATTGACGCCTGATAAAAATGCATTAGATATATTGGAGTAAAGGTGTCGCATAAAAATGGCATCAACATTAGGCACTATGATAACCAGTGCAGTAGATGTATTGGAATAAGTTCAAGATTATAGAATACCATACCAGGGAAGAAGCAATACGAACTGAATAGAAAAGTAGCAGGACTGGTTAGATTTAGTAATGAAGCAAAATCAAATCCTGCTAGAGCTATAGATGGCCAGACGGCAGAACAGAGAACCAAAAGATAGAATCTAAGAAAGTGAGCTATCTTCAAAGGTAAATTACTGCAAACATGAACCCTGAACATGCACTACTGTCATAACTGAAATGGTGACACGGCCTGCACCATCACCGGCAAGGCCTCCAGAGAGAGAGAGAGAGAGAGAGAGAGAGAGAGAGCCTCATGGGGACGGCGGCAGAAAATGGGGGAGGACACCGTGGGGAGGAATCATGCCGGCGGTGGAGGATAGTCGACGGGGGAGGCAGGCGGGCGGGCAGGGTGATGAATTGACAGGGGAGGGAGGAAGGTGAAGGAGAGAGCGACGGGGGAGG
>BCLF01000166.1:185582-199070 GCA_001602275.1 Zoysia japonica | reverse complement strand
ATGAATAGATGGGGGAGGGAGGCAGGTGTAGGAGAGAGCAACGGGGGAGGCAGGCGGGGGCAGGGTGATGAGTCGACGAGAGAGGGAGGCTGGTGAAGGGGAGAGCGACAGGGGAGGCCAACGGGCGTGCGGGGGGATGAATAGACAGGAGAGGGAGGCAGGTGAAGGGGAGAGCGATGGGGGAGTAGGGCGGGCGGGGAGGAGATGGCCCATTGCTTCGCACCATATTATTGTGGGGAGACGGTGAGGCAACGCGTTGGGAGGGGAGGGAGCGCGTGGGCCATGGAGAGGGAGGAGAGGGGACGTGTGGAGAGATAGGGGTGAGAAGAATGGACCTGATTATTAGATCTGACAGTAGAGAATAATTGATGATATAGTTTAATGTGAAAGAAAGAGTAAGTGTTAGCAAGTGGCACAAATATAGATATTATCTTTACTTCTCTTAAAAATCTGAGTTGGTGGTGACGGTGTGCCTGCCATCTTGCAATTTGAACCGTCTGATTTCTATCTAACGGCTGATAACTGCTCCGCACACAGACGTATGTGGCCGCACTCCGCAGCCGCTGGCTCCGCCCTTCGCAACCTGCCGCCGCCGCTACCACCGTCCCTGCTCTGCTCTTCTCCTCACTCATCTCGCGGAAGGCGCCGGCTGGCTGCCATGGCAGCGTCGAGGTGACTTGGTGCTATAGATCCATGCTTCCAGTATCCAGATCTAGCGCCTTTCCGAGCGGATCTTGGTGGTGAGGCAGCAGGGCCAGGAGCAGCGTGCCATCCTCGCCATCGTTATCCCCATCGGACTACTTCTCGCTAGCGCGTTCCGCGGCGTGCGCGGAGGAGCAGGCACAAGAGGAGTCCGTGCCGATGAAATTTATGTGCCTAATTTCCGGCGAGCTGATGGCCGGCGTGTCTGCGTGGAGTTTGCATTTAGGCCGCTCGGCGTGGAGCTCGAGGGGTGCCGGCACAATGGTACTCAAACATGGCACTCAAGCGGCCATCGGCACCTGGTGCGGGCATAGGTTAGGAGATGCCGGCTCGGCCATCTGCTGAGGCGGTGTACGAGGTCGTGTTGCAAGTGTTGCGACGCGGTGAAGTCTGTGCAAACGATTGGGCGGTCGGTGGCGGCGGCCGAGTTTTTTTTGCTATTATAATACTCACTAAAGCGTGGCTCCGATAAAATAGTACTAACGGAGAATACTTCTCTATAATAGTATTAACAGAGATTTTATTTCATTTTTATTTTCTTTTTTGTTTTTATCTCTCTGATATACCTAAACTACCCCTCCATCCAAACTTCTGCACATCATTTTATTCGACTGGACGGCGGTGGCAGGCGACGATCAAGCCGCAGGAGCTCCGACGAGCGGCCGCGTACACTCACGGCAAGCCACGAGCCAGCCGCGTACACTCACCGCAAATGACGATCCGGCCGCGTACACGCGCGGCGAGCCACGATCCAGCCATGAACACGCACGGCAGGCCAGGCCGCGTACACGCACCGCAGGCCATCGTTGAGACCGCGTACACGCACGGCAAGCGACGAGCAGGCGGCGTGCACTCGCCGCAAACGACGATCTGGCCGCGTACACGAGCGGCGGGCCATGCTCCGGCCACGAATACGCACGGCAGGCCATCATCGCTGAAACAGTCAGAACTTCTTGCCCCACGACGCCATCGTTGGTGGGGCGATGGCGAAGCCGCCGCCACCGTGTGCTGGGTTTGAGGAAAAAAAATGAAATGAAAATTGGAAAAAATGAAGCACCAGGGACAGTTTAGTCATATGGGAAAGTAAAAATTAGAAAATCAAATTAATATAAGTTTAAATCCTTGAAAATACTATTTTAGAGAAAGGTTAACGACAAAGACACCATTTTAGAGAAACCCACGAATTGAGTACTGTTTCAGCGAAACCACAGTTAGAGAGTATCATAATAGCAAAAACTCACGGCGGCCTTGCTGCGGTTGATGCAACAGGTAAGGATGAGTTCCGGCAAATCGCACGTATTTTTGGGAGATAGCAGATCACTGACATCTCAGCTCACCTCACCGGCCGACGGCATGCTTTCTGTGTTCTTGCTCTACGAGCTCCACTTTGTGCTAATCCCATGTCAATTTCATATACCCAGTAACCCATACAATAGATTTGAGCCTGTAACATCCAACATTGGGTAACTGACACTGATTTTTTTCATAAATCTCTGAGTTGTGTCACAAACAAAGAAAATTAGTAAACCACAGCATCAGGAACCTATCTCAACCAAACAATTCCGGTTCGTTGTAAACAGGTTAGCAGCTTATGAGTTGTCAATCAGCTAGGCTAGAGGATTTACAAATCTGTTGAGATATCGCCTACAAAATGGTGAGGACGGTGCTATCTCACGAAGATTGGTCGTCCCGGTCTTTCTTCATGCTCCGCTTCTTTATTTCCTAAATCTGATCGCTAACACAGATTGGTTTTGGGTGTTTTCCTGGTGGGCTTCTGCTGGCTGCTCTTCACGCGGCTACTGCCCGACACCATCTTCTTGAAATTCATCAGGTCGAAGCTGCTGTATGATCCATGACCCGGCTGTGGCTGGCCGGACGCCTTTGTTCAGATTTTCCAAAGATACATCTCCCTCCAAGGCTCGAACAACTTGTTAATTGCATTGAAGTAGCATTGTTGACACAATATGACACCTCTTTTTGATAGTGAAACTGTTAGTGACTACTAGATTCCAGTCTTACGTGTTGTTTCTTTCTTTTTGAGCACGAAATTCATGGATGAAATCAAAGAAAGTGGAAATATGAAGGCAGTGAACTTGCTCTGACAATAAAAAAACAGAGCACTAAAAAATGCTATGATATTGATAGAATTTTTGGCTACCGTTGCAACGCACGGGCATTGAACTTGTAAATTTTGTACAATATCTAGAACACTTTTCATTTCACTTGCAGTTTACGAAATACATGCTTGATGTCTGTTTTGTAAAAATAGGCATGCTTCTTGAGACAAGAAAAGAGCTAACATGACATTTACCATTTAAGTAATTGGATTGAATCCCATGATGGAAAAGAATTTACTACCTCCGTCCCTAAATTTTTGACACTTTTGACTTTTCAACATCATATTCGATTCTTTGTCTTATTAAAAAAAATTTCGCAAATATAAAAACAAATTAGTCATGTTTAAAGGATCTCTTATAATAAATCTAATCACAATAAAGTAAATGATATTTTCACAAATTTTTTAATAAGACGAAGAGTCAAACATGAAATGTAAAAGTGAAAAATAACAAAAATTTAGAGACAGAGAGAGTACCATTTACTCAAACTTTCCATAACTATTTGCACACGACTTTCCAAGAGATCAGCGTTTCATGAGTCATGACCACTCTCCATGCACCACCCCAACGGCCCAACTCGACTGATGAGTCAACCAGACGACGTCGCCGGACTCTAACTCCGACCAACCCCGGCGGCCATGAGCGCGGCGACCTTCCTGACAGCGGGCCGCGCTGTGACGCGCTCCCACCACGCCTTCACGTTCGCGCGCTCCTCCACCAGCGCGGCGTACTCCGTCCCCATGAGCAGGCACGCGAACCCGACGTGCGCGAGGTCGGCGAGGCTGACGAAGTCGCCGGCGAGGTACGGGTACTCGCCCAGCCGTGCGTCGTACACGTCCAGCACCGCGCGGAGCTTAACCACGTTCTCGTCGACCACGCGCTGGTCGCGCGCGCCGCCGATCATCGGGAGGATCACGCACTGCCGGACGATCTGGGACGCCGGAGGGAGGAACTGGTGCGCCTCCGCCTCCACCCACGCGTCCACCGCCGCCGACTCCAGGAGGTTGCCTTCGCGCAGCAGGTCCGGCGAGCCGCCGCCGGTGTACTTGCGGAGCACGTACCGCGCGATCGCGCGCGACTCTAGCAAAACGTTAGTTGCGCTTTCAGATCGGGAAGAATATTAGTTGCAATCAAACCATTTGACTTCATTGACGTATCTTCGTCGGTGCTCACCGAAGAGCGTGAGGTCGCCGTCCTCGAAGGCGGGGATCTTGCCGAGCGGCTGCGAGACAACGAGGTGCAAGCTGATTGAACTCGGTCGTCTCTTATGGAGAGAAGATTAATCAACAGGTGTGGCGGCCTGGCGGAGGAATACGTACGTTACGGGCGAGGTGGTGCGGGGCCTTCTGCTCGCGCGCCGCCATGTCGAGGGGGACGAGCTCGTACACGGTGCCGGCCTCTTCGAGGCACACAAGCACCGTCGCCACGAACGGAGACGCCGCCAGGCCGTACACCTTCAGGACGCTCGCCATCTATCCCTCCTCTCGCCTGCTTGTGGTACTGGTGATCGACCGCCTCCTCTGCTCCGCTCCATTTATGCTTGGGCAGCTTGACCAAGGGTGATCACCAGCAGTTGCGCAGAAGTTTCGAGGAAGGCGCGGTCTTGACGATGACGAGCGGCCTCTGTTCTACTAGAGCAAGAAGAACTTGTTGGCCAAGGGTGATCACCAGGAGTTGGCAAGAAGATTCGGTAGGTGTAGTCAAATTGTTGAAACTTTGGTTGTTTAAAATTTTCAGTGTCGACCTTTGTGTCCAAAAAACAATCCCAAAGCTCCAGAGGGTCAGTGATGTGACATGAAACTTGTTTGTTTGATCTTTTTTTTTTCAACATACGAGCGGGAGTCATCTCTACTTTTTAAAAGCATCAATTTTTTTTTATATACACACGGTAAAATATTGCTAATAGACATGAATTAAACTATGTATACATAAAAGATGCATACAGAGTTATCTCTTTTTACAAATCTAAGAAATGACACCTTTTACGAATCTAACGAATAAGCTCTTTTGGATCTCTCAAAAATAAATATACAAAATTAAATAAAAGAACCATTGTTAGTTAACAAAATACAACTAAACAAAAGCAGAAGTATTGTCATTCATTAAGGAAAGAATAGAATTACAACCTGTGTATATACAATCACTAGACAAAACAACAACAGGGACAAGCCAAGAAAACAAGATGACAGCAGTGACGGAGCTGGCGGGTGGGCCGGGTGGACCCTGGCCCACCCTGGATTTGGCCCACCAAAGGAGCAGCCCCCTAGTACTCAGCCCCTAGCCCAGGCGGCCAGCCCCATTCACACGAGGCTGAGGCGTCGGAGCACGGGCGGTGCGGCAGGGGCGCGGCACGCTTGCGGCGGGGAGCGCCAGTGCGCGTGCAGCTGGCGCGTGGCGGGCGGCAGCACTGCAGCAGGTGCCCGTGCCCTCTTCCTCTCGATCCTCCACAACCCCACTAAGTTTTCTAGGTTTTCTATTCTAAGTTTTCTAGCATAGCAAATTGATAATATTTCTATACAGTTGAATTACTTGATTGCAAATTTGTGAAATATAAAAAGAGATGGAGATATTGCATCAATTTTTTGAAAAATTGCAGCAAAGAAAACTTCTTTCTCTTCGCCTTCAGTGCAGTTCACGGGTGCAGTTGCTCTTAGTTGAAATGAAGAGAGTGGATCTTCAATTCCTTCAACCAATGCCTCAAGAATAAGTGAAGATAATTTGGCTCTGATTTCTTTGAATAATACCTCAAAAACCAGTAGAGAGAATGTCATTATGGAGGAAGAAGAAAGTGAAGAGCATGAGGGCAGTGGTGGCACAATGCCATCACCACCGCCGCTTTATGATCCAGATCGACTTTCACAAGATCTTGCTGATAGTTTGTCCATTGTAAGTTATCCTATCAATGACCATGATGCTATTCGAAGAGCATATATTTTGAAAGGTCCATTTCAACCTTATGCATATCAATTCAAGAAAAAAAAGTGACACTAAATATCGGTCATTCAATATTCTATGGTTTCATAAATATCAATGAATTGAATATAGTATCAAAAAAGACGCTGCCTTTTACTTTGTATGCTTCTTGTTTAGAAAAGAAGAAAAAAAAACTTCATTTACTCATGGTGGATGGAGTAATTGGAATAGAGATGATGACTTAGATAAGCATGTGGTTAGTGTTGATAGTGCACACAATGCAGCTCAAGAAAAGTACAACTCTTATTTGACTCCTGCTGTCGCAATTGACGATAGAATTGTAGAAGTGAGTAGTGAGAAGAAGCGGCTTTATAAAATTCGATTGGCTTCTTCACTTAGATGCTTAAGGTTTCTTTTGAATCAAAGATTGGCATTTTGTGGGCATGATGTGTCAAGATCATGTACCCCGATTACTTGCCGACCCGTACTCGTACACATGGGCCAAAACCCTGAGGGGTTTTGGGGTTGGACGACAATGCACGAACGCGCAACCCAACCCTTGAGACAACGATATACAAAAGCCGAGTCTTAGCCGCATCTAGCGCTAAGGCGTACGACGAGGCTGACCTCCGAAGGCCGACCCCCGATGGCCAACTCTGAAGGACGACCCTCGATGGCCAACCCCTAGAGTAGGTGCGGCAGTTACGTCGCATTTACTCTAGGGGCTAACCAACCGTTCTGACGGGACAGGCCAGATTCACCGCGATGACACTGTGATTGGCGCTACAGTACCGAGCAGGCCGCGGAAGTCTACGGACAAGACCCGACGACACTGTGACTAACGCTACAGTACCGAATTGACACTACAGTACCCGGCGCGACGTGCGACGCGACGGGCCACGCCCTCGCACGGGCGTGACGAACGATGACGATGTCAATGGAGGACCCACCTGTCAGCGAGACAGTAAAACCGCGTAGAGCCCACTATTCTGTAACTCCGGGCCGCCCTATATAAAGGGGGGTTCGGGGAGCGACAGGGAGATCGATCAAAACCCTGAACTCTCGCATGCAACCGCCCTCTCGCGCGAGCACCCCCACGAACACGTGCATCGAGCACCTCATGACTTAGACATCGGACCCTCTCCAGAAGAGAGAGTTTGACCCTTTGTACTCATCCACCGATATAAACCACCCTCTGGACGTAAGGTATTACACCGTTCGAGGTGGCTCGAACCAGGTAAAAAACCCCATTGAGTCTTCCGTAGACTAGGTCACATCAAATACGAAGACACACCACCCCTTCGATCGTATTTCGTACTGTGTCGGTGGTCAAAACGCTGACATGATGAAAGTGAAAGTCTAGCAATAGAAGGAATTTTATTAAGCTTCTGAAATGGTGGCATCAAATCATAAAGAGGTGGATAAGTATGTTTTAAAGAATGCTCCATCCAATTGCACTTTGACTAGCCCAGATATACAAAAGGAAATTATTTAATGTTGTATCGTAGAAACTAGAAAGAAAATTATTGAAGAGCTTGGTGATGATCACTGTACATTTTAGCTGATGAGGCAAGCGATGTTTCACATAGACAACAATTAGCTGTTTGTTTACATTATGTTGATAAAATAGAAAGACCATGTGAACACTTTCTTTGAGTTGTGCATGCAGAAGATACTACTTCCTTATCACTTAAGGAAGCAATTCATGCTTTACTTGTGGGTCACCATTTGACATTAACTCAAATTCGTGGGCAAAGTTATGATGGGGCTAGCAATATGAGAGAAGAAATCAAAGGGTTGAAAACATTGTTCTTGAAAGAGTCACCTTCAGCTTATTACATTCATTGTTTTGCACATCAATTGCAACTAGCTCTTGTTGATGTTGCAAAAGGGAATGATGAGTGTATTTGATTCTTTGATCAAGCATCAATCTTGCTTAACATTGTTGACATTTCTTACAAGCAACATGACATGCTTCGAAATGTTAATCTACAAAATATCTTGAATGCAATTGAATGTGGTGACATAGATACTGGAAAAGGATTAAATTAAGAGATGGGGTTAGCTAGGCTCGGTGAGACTCGATGGGGCTCTCATTATAAAACTGTTGTCAACATTATTAGTCTGTATACAGTCATCCGTGATGTACTCATAAGTCTTGGACAAAATGTTTCACAAAAGAGAGATTGGCCAAGAATACATGATATGGTGTTGTTATTCGAATCATTTGACTTTGTTTTTAGTGCACACTTGATGGTGACTATTTTTGGATACACTAATGATCTATCATTTTGTTTACAAAAAAGAGATTAAGATATTCTTAATGCATTATCTCTTATTACTGTGACAAGAATAGAATGCAACAATTGAGGTTCGATGGATGGGATTTATTCTTTCAAAAGGTTACTTCTTTTTGCAACAAGCATGGTATCTAAGTTCCTTCAATGGATAGTAATTATGTGCCTTTTAGAAGATCAGCTCGGTTTGTTGCAATTCAAACAAATGATGATTATTTTAGAAGAGAAGTATATATTGGCGTCATTGATCGAATTATTCAAAAGCTTGATACTCGGTTTGATGAGGTTAATATGTAGTTACTTTTTTGTATGGCAGCCTTGAATCCTTCAAATTTTTTTGCTTCATTTGATGCCCATAAAGTATGTAGGCTTGCTAAATTTTATCTAAATGATTTTTCAAGCTCAGATTTGATAAGACTTGAAATGCAACTTGATAACTATATTGATGATATGAGAAGGCAAGATAGCTTCTAAGGCATAAATAATTTTGTTGAGCTCTCAGTTAAACTTGTGATAACAAATAGGTATAATGTTTATGATTTGGTATATTTTCTTGTCAAATTAGTGTTGATTCTATCTGTGACGACAGCAAGTGTTAAAAGAGCTTTTTTAGTTATGAATTTTGTCAAGGATAGATTAAAAAACAGGATGAGTGACAGCTTTCTAGATGATTGTATGCTTACTTTTATTGAGCGGAATATTTTCTTGAATGTGAAAAAAGAAGATATTATCAATTCTTTTACGCCTATTAGAAAGCGTATGCCCGACAAAAACAAAAAGTAGTTTGTTATCTCTTTTTTACTATGTAAGGTAATTATATTTAATTTGAACTTATGTTACAAATTTGGCAGTGGCACTTATGTTTGTAAGATATTTTATTGGGCTTGAACATCTATTTATAAAGTTGGCACTTTAATTTTCCTGTGCGGGCAAAAAAAAAAAAGTTGGCCCACCTTGATTTTGAAAGCTGGCTCCGCCACTAGAGGACACCAAAGTCAAAATCGCATGTCTAACTCAGGTCAGAGCAGCTACCGATTGAGTAGCAACACTAAACAGGCCAACAACCTGGTTTATAATGACAGCAGCCAGATTGAAGAATTGTTCCATATGTTCAAAGATGTGACGGTTACGTTCTTTCTGGATGTGCCACCAGAAGAATAAGAGTATTCCAGAATGATATCTCTTCACCCTCATGTTTCCAATGGAGACCACTTGCTCTAGATACATAGCCGGTCCTTCTATGAGATATTTTTTTAAACTGTAGCATTAGCATGGACATTGTTTTTTAAAAAAAAGATAGAGTTTACAACAGTTTTACATAGAGGCTTTTTACACGTAAAATAGCTAATACAGCATAAAAAAAATGATCTCTTTTGGTGGGTTAAGCATCTACTCTTCTGGTTGTTGGCCATATATGCTTCAAACAATATCTTTTGCTATTCTAGATTTGACATGAGTGTTACATCTACCACTAAATTTTTTTTTGATAAAGAAAGAGAGCCATGTGTGCATTGTGAGTTTTGTACTTTTGTGACCATGAGGTTTTTGAGTCTTCGAAACAACTTTTTAATTAAGAAATAAAAAAAATACGTATAAAAGATCTAAATTGATTGGCTGGCTAAGTAAGAAATTTTCTTGTGTGAACCGTAGAGGTGGCATATTTCCAAACTAAAAAAAATTAATGACATACTCACTTCGTTACTAAATTGTTATCACCGTTAACTTCTAACATCAACTTTAACTATTTGTTATATTCAAAAAATTATTTTAAATATGTAAAATTATAAATTATGATTAAAATAATTATAGTGATAAAAGACATTTTAACAATATATATATGATATTCATTAATTTTTTTTAATAAAATAAATCAAATTTGATGTTTGAAATCAGCAGCCACATCTCTTTAAGAAAAAGGGAGTATATCTAACCGGTCCCTTATTTATTGGAGGAAAATCATATTCGAAGCTGCTGCAAAAAGAAGTCACGTTCGAAGCAAACTGTCACACCACACTCCACGAATCACTCGTCTTTCTTGGCCGCGCCGCCGGCGCCGAACCCCAGCGGCATGTACGCGGCCACTTTCCTCGCCGCGGGGCGCGCGGCGAGCTCTTCCCACCACGCCTTGACCGCGGGCAACCCCTCCACCAGCTGCTGCCCATACTCGGTGCCCATGAGGTAGTGCATCACGGGGTAGTGACTGAGGTCAGCGAGGCTGACGCCGTCCCCGCCGGCGAGGCCCCGGCTCTGCTCCCCCGCCAGCCGCGCCTCGTACACCTCCAGCACCGCGCGGAGCTTCGCCACGTTCTCGTCGACCACGCGCTGGTCGCGCGCGCGGCCCAGGAGCGGCGTGAAGACGCACTCGATGATGATCGCGCCCGCCGCCGGGCTGAACTGGTGCGCCTCGACCTCGAGCCACACGTCCACCGCCGCCGCGCGGGCCAGGTCGCCGCCGCCCAGGAGGTTTGGTTTGTGCTTGCGGAACACGTGCCTCGCGATCGCGCGGGATTCTGGGGAAAGAAAGCTAGATCTGAGGATCGGTTTCATGTCTCAAATTTATCGAATCAAAGCCAAAAAAAACGCCTTGCTTACCGAAGAGCGTGAGGTCGCCGTCCTCCAGAACCGGCACCTGCCCGAACGGCTGCGGTGAGTGGGCAACCACAGAACACGTTGTCGTTAGTACTCAGTAATCACGGAGCGAAGAGACACGGCCGGGAAAGCAGACGACAGATGGCGGCGCTTACGTTCCGGGCGAGGTGCTCGGGGCGGCGGTGATCGCCGGCGGGGCGGCTCATGGGGACGAGCTCGTAGTCGACGCCGGCCTCCTCCAGGCACAGCAGCGCGCGCGACACGAACGGCGAGATCGCCCACCCGTACAGCTTCGCCGTCTTGTTATCCGCCGCCATCAGCTCCTGCTCTCCGCTCTCTGCTCTCGAGTGCGCGTCGCCTCTTCTTGGCTCGTGTGACGCGTCGCGGATGGATTGATGCCGGTGCTCTGCTTCCTTCTGCTGCTGGTATTTGTACTGCAAGAGGAAGAGCAAGAGAAGGTACTAGAAAGGTATGGGCAGCGGTGAAGCCGAAGCTGCCGTAGGCGGGGCGCGGTCAACGTGAGTTGCGGGGTGGCGCGTGACGCCATTGCTTGCGTTCCGCAGCGGAGACATGGGTAATGGCCTTCACAGCGAAGCTTCCTCCTCCGTCGTTGCAGACGTTGCGTCTCTCTCGGGGAGAAAGAAATGGGGTGTGATTGGTTCCCGGCGTGACCCTGAGCCTGGCTTGGCAAAGCAGCCAGGCGTCGGTGAACCTGTCTCAGCTCATACAGGAGAGTGTGATTGGTTTGTCTTGATGGGTTGCATCTGGACTGATTCGCAGTGTGTTTGGTTGCCTGTTTTCTCCTTCGACTGTACTAGCATCTGCAACATCAATTTGATGGGTAGACTTATTGGACGACCTGATCTGCTCACCCCTTCCCAAGATGGTGAGGTTAGGGCAGTCCGTGATTTTTAAAGATAGTTTCTACCAGCAATAAATTATCATTTAGACCTAGCTAATTTCAATGGATAGTTTCTATAGTAGTTTCTTTGCGCAGAAAAAGTTATTAATCCTTTGCATGTCTATGAAGAGCTCTTTGATCAATTGTGGCACGTTATTTTGTTGCTTTCCAATATTCTATTAGATAACAAAAACTACTAGCCAACAGAAATAGTGTAGCAGGTAGGAGTAACATATTGATTTTGCTATCACCTGTTCATCGTTCTCCAGTGTATTCTTCATAGCATCTACTTTGGCTGCCAGCCAGCCTCAAGAGAGTACATCGTCAACAAATGTGACATCCCGAATTTTAGGAAAGTCTAAAAATACGTAATTCAAATTTTTTTTTCTAACTTTCACTCTAACTATTTTCTTTTCACTTCCCGCCTTTTCTTTTCTTTCCTATTTCAAAAGGTGAAAACATCACTAAATTAAAACTTATCTAAATTGAAGATTTCAAAATATTAAAATTTGAGGTGTGATAAGTGATCGAGCTCCTTTTTGTTTTTTTTTTCCTTACCGTTTGTTTTCTTGTGTTCTTAATCCCATTCCTTGAATCCTAAATACAACCAAATATCGTTAAATTTTAAATCCATTCAATTCCTTTGAACTCAATCATTTGTAATTTCAAGCCCATCGAAGTCCTTGAATTCCAAACACATCCAATTCTTTTGAACCTTTTGACCCCGTCCAAATTAAGTTACTCTATTCAAATAGCCATTTATTCTCCGAATTTCATAGAATAAAATCTATTCAGAATTTGAAGATAATCCTAAAACAAAAGTTGTTCATCCTGAAAAGTTCTTCAACCCTACAAAATTTTATATTCATCAGAGCTCGGGAGGTTGACCTTTTGAGGAAAAACACAGGCTGCTGCTGAAATTCCGGAAAATCAGAAAAATAGAAAGAAGTCGTGGGTCTCGCCTGTCAGCGTCTTCACCTTTCTCCATCCCTATCTCCTCCTCTCTTGTCTTCTTCCTTGCGCTGCTTAGCCAGCACACCAACGCGCGCGGCACCACGCGCCCTACCCAGGGTTTCAAAAACCGTTTGAACCGTGGAAACCGCTCGAGAACGGTTTAACGAAAATCGTAAAAACCGCGAAAACCGTTAAAAAAACCGAACAAATTTAAAAATCAAATTTTTGAGAGAAAACCGAACGGTTTTTACGGTTTATCGAGCAGTTTTTACGGTTTACCGAGCGGTTTTTACAGTTTACATTTTTTGAATTTGAAATCAAATCAGTTTGAGCGGTTTTCCAACGGTTTTTGCGGTAAACCGCTCGGTTTGAGCGGTTTTCGAATTTTCTAATTTTTTCAAATTTTCAATTTTTTTTAAATTTTTAAAACGAAAACTGGTCAACCGTAAAAACCGAGCCGCAGCGGTTTGGTCGAAAACCGCAGTTTACCGCGGTTTTCGAGTGGTTTTGTGAACAATGGCCCTACCACGCGCTGCGCGCACGACATCCCTGCCGCCTAGACCCCCTTGCCCCTTGCACCGCAGCCGGCCTCCACCACCGCTCAATCCCGCCTGAATTTCAACATTCTCCACCATGCACTGTCTGTCCCCCGCGCCGCCACGATTCTGCCTCCTCCGGCGAGCTTTCTTCGCCCCAAGCCACTCAGACGTCACCGCCACGGCCTCTGCAGCTCCCCCATCCTCCAAGCCTCACCAATTTGAAAGAAAGATGGCAGGAGCGGAGCCCCACCGTGAGCCGCCGGGGCGCGCTGTTCACCTCCGTGGATGGCCCTCCACGGCGCTTCTCCGGCTTGCCTGCGCCCATGTGGAGCTCCACCTCGCCGCCCTCCTGCTCCTCCGCCACCTTCCGAGCCACCTCTGCCTGTCCCGCGGGCTGGCACCGTGGCCGCCGCCCTGCTCTGCCTCCACTCTGCCGCCAGCGCTCGTCGTCGCCTCCCTGGCCATGCGGCGCCCAC
>BCLF01000166.1:167334-184032 GCA_001602275.1 Zoysia japonica | reverse complement strand
AACTTTCTCGTGTCCACGGAAACCCCGAACTTTCACGTGTCCACGAATCCCCGAACTTCCACAAAACCCAAACTTTCATTCTCCCGTATCCACAAATCCTTGAACTTCCACAAAACCCCGAACTTTCACTTTCACATGTCCACGGACACGTCACAGCTCACGTGTCCACGGACACGGTCACGGTCCACGTGTCCACGGACACGATCACAGCTCACATGTTCACATGTCCATAAACACGTCACAGAACTCTGTGTCCACGGAGAAATCCTTGATTCTGGACACCCATGTGTCCAGGGACCGTGGACACAGGCCGAACCACGTGTCCACATGTTTTTTTCTCGATTCTGGACACGCAGGTGTCCAGAGGCTGTGAACACAGGCCGAGCCAAGTGTCCACACAGCCTTTGCCAGTTTTCGTTCACAGACCAGCTGGCAACATCACCATGAGGTTCGTCCCCTGTTTCACGCCTGCACACACAGCCGATAGCTGTGGACACATGCCGGGTAGCGTGTTCACGAGGGGAATTTCCTATTTTCCATCGTGAACACCTTGTTCGCCTCACCACCGCTACACCTTAACTAAGTTTTCAGTGATCTTGGTGCCATTGGAACCGTTATCTCAAGCTCCATCACATCAAGTCCTCCGCACCTTAGCCAACCTCTGATCTTGCTGGTTTGTTTTAGTAGTAAGTTCTTCGCCGAGTTTAATCATGTTCCTTCTTTTGTTTTATCATTGTTAGTGCAAGTCTTTAACTATGATGCATTCTAAGCATAGATTTGCACTAGCTAAGACACGCCACAGCATAGCATAACCTCATTATTTAGCACACCTTAGTATGCATACCCATGTTAGCACTATGTAATCTAGTCTAAGGTTAGAATCATATGATTAATAGTTAAATAGAAATAGCTAAATATTAGAAAGTAAGTGATTACTTAGATAGCAGCCTATAAGCATTCTGTCTTACATTCACCCACACATGTACCACTTGCTAGTTTTAAAGGTTTAACTATATACATTAAACTAGGTAATTAATCATTAATTACCTAAAGTAAAATACTCAGGTGGGTACAAACTAGATAGTTAATGATGATAATATGCCCATCACCGCACCATAATTAATACCATCTACTTAGTATAGTGAGTTCAATTGTATAATATAGTCAAGAAACTAGTCACCAGAAAGCACGTTCAACACATCAGCACATGTTAGTGCACGTGTCACCTACTCGCACTAGCAGCATAACTAGATAGTTAATAGCTAGATACACGACCACCTACGAGCATGTTAGGAATAAGCACATACTGATTAGAATACTTATGCATCTACCTTGCATTAGCACACACTAGTACACGTACAATCATAGGTCACGTTCACATATTAAAACAATGACACTTAGATATAAGTACAGATCAACGATAAGTGTAAGTGCACGATACGCACGGATAACTCATTCACGAGCCCATTTCTCGGAATCACACACCATGCACTCACGATATAGCTTAATCACTAAGTATCAATTAGAATAAATCTAATTGCCAACAAATAGTAAATAATTCTAAATTATTAAGGTATGCACAAAATGACATAAGCTACACACTGCGTTCCCGCTCGTACTAGCGAGAATGCATGTTAACCCTTCACTAAACCTCACTCTAAGTCAATAGGCACTGCAACATACATGTCTTGCCCTAAGTTTTTCTCGCGGTGTTATCTGGTTCTTAGTTGGAGTTCTTTGGATTTTATCGCTCCTTCTTGAGTTGTGTTTCTTTCACAGTAGTTTTATTAGGCTTTTCCTTCGCGTAGATAACGTTGAGTGTAAGGAAGAGTCCAGCCTCAAGAGGAACCCGAAGGTCTACATATGAAGAGAAGCTCGTAGATTGGGCGCGAAGCCAGAGGTTGAAGATTGAGATCTTGAATAAAAAGCTTCCAACCTCAAGCTTGAAGATTAAGGAGTTTGCAGGCAAGCTCCAACCTTATATTGGACCCTATATTTTGCTAATGCTCCTATAGTGCCAATTTATTCTGCTATGCATGATATTTTGGTTTGAAATATTGTGTTAGTCATAATCCTACTTGTTCTTAGGTATTTATATTTATGTCAGTAACTTGTTGTATAGATATGAATACCTTCCTTGAAAACCATTGGCGGAGTGTCCTTGATAGCCATAGGGATTCCGTTCCTAGATAGTTTTACGGAACGGATATTACCTTGTACTAGATCGGCTTAGGACCCCATTTACGGTGCTCCGCACCGCCGCACCATATACCATTAATTTGCAAAATGGGTTGAAAGAGTTTGGTGGTGTGAGTACAAATAAAAGGGGGTGGGATTAGAACAACTGGTGCTAGGTGAATAGGGGATGTTTCTGGCCGTGGGGTGGGGCTCACCTGAGGTGATGGTGATAGGTGTGTAGGCTTCGCTGTGGTCCACCTGCCGTGGACGAGACCACCACCCCTGCCATATAAGGACCGGTTCGTTAGCCCTCGACTTGGTAATTGTCACATCCCAAATCTCAAGTTAAGAAAACAAAGGAGAGTTTTAAAATTTTGGTTTCCTTGACAAATCTAGTTAGGCCAATTTTAAAATTTTCCTTTAAAAGGAACTAAGAAAATTAGAAAGTAGTTATCTTGAAGTTAAAATTTTGAAATATAAAATGTGAATTGGACAAGTGTTTGAGCTCTTCTTTTTCGTTTCGAATTTTGGTTTTTGGAGTTTGAATTTTTCCCAAAGATCTTAGCCCTAAATTCAATCTTCAATTCACCTAAAATTGAGGAGGAAAATCAGAATTTGCCTAGTGGGCCGAAATCCACTCCAGCCGGCCCACCTTCCTTTTCCTCCTCGGCCCAGCCCGTTTCTCCGTCGCCTGTCGTCTTCCACCTTGACGCAACGCGCCGCGCGCGCTGGCCACAGGGCAGACCAGCCCCAGCTGGTTGCGCCGACGTCCCCGCGCCGAGGAAAGAAACGACGACGTTGCTCGTCGCCGTCAACCTAACCCCCGCCGCGCTGCGCACACAAGGGTGACGGCGTTGATGCCCGGGAGAAGCGGTGGCCGTTGTCGCGACGCAGTTGATGTCTGGACGCCCCCTGCCGACTCATCGGCCTGCCAAGGCGTGGCGCTGGCAGTCGCAGACCCTTGCCACCGAGGCGACGACACCACGCAGCTGCTAAACGCACGAGGAGCCGACAAAAATCGCCGTATGACCGAGTTTCATACGTGGCCACGCCAGCACCTCCCGCCGGCCATGAAAAAGGCCTTCCCCTCCGCGCCCGCGCATCTCATTCGCTCCACCACACCCCAGCGCACCCTCACAGCTCCCTCCTCGCCAGAAAAACATCTTTTTCGCACCAATTTCGCCGCCTTCTCCGAATTCGGCCGCCGCCACCCCTCTCCGGTGAGCACCACCTTCCCGGCCGCCGTCTTCCAATTCCTCGCACTAGTAGCACCACAAGCTCCCTAGGGAACTAACCGAGCACGAGAGAGGGGTAGCCGTAGCACCGACTGGCCGGTCCACGTGAGTCACCGCCGTGCTCCGCCACCCGCGTGCGGTCGGCCGTCATCCCAAGCCGATCGGCGGAACCACACGCGTCACAGTGTGTACTAGGGTATGGAGAAGGTGCACACCAAGTTTCGCATCAAACGGAGCTCCGGGCTGCCGGGAACGGACGCGTGAACCTGAGCACCCAGCGCGCGTCCAGAACGCCAGAGCGCTCCCAGAGCGCGTCCGAAGCGCGCACTGGCACGCCGCGTTGCCGTTACGGCGGTAGCCGAATGCTAACGTCAACCCCATAATGCGTAGAGCTTGATCCAAGGATTCTAAGACACTAGTTGTTGCCTCGAGATTCGTGATCAAGATATCGGGAACGTGAACCAAAGTCGGGAGCACGCCCGATGTCGTCGGGAGCGCAACCAACCCGTGAACCCCGAACTTTCCCATGAACCCCGGACTTTCCGAAAACCCCGAATTTTCCGTGAACCCCGGACTTTCCCGTGAACCCCGAACTTCCCGTGAACCCCGGACTTTCCCGTGAACCCCGAACTTTCCGACAACCCCGAACTTCCCGTGAACCCCGAACTTTCCCGTGAACCCCGGACTTTCCGAAAACCCTGAATTTTCCGTGAACCCCGGACTTTCCCGTGAACCCTGAACTTTCCGAAAACCCCGAACTTCCCGTGAACCCCGAACTTTCTGAAAACCTTAAACTTCCCGTGAACCCCGAACTTTCCCGTGAACCCCGAACTTCCCGTGAACCCCGAACTTCCCGTGAACCCCGGACTTTCCCATGAACCCCGAACTTTCCGAAAACCCTGAACTTCCCGTGAACCCCGAACTTTCCAGTGAACCCCGGACTTTCTGAAAACCCCGAATTTTCCATGAACCCCGGACTTTCCCGTGAACCCCGAACTTTCCCGTGAACCCCGAACTTTCCGAAAACCCCGAACTTTCCGTGAACCCCGAACTCTCTGAAAACTCCGAACTTCCTGTGAACCCGAACTTTCCCGAAACCCCGGTCTTTCACGTGTCCACAAAAACCCCGAACTTTCACCACAA
This sequence comes from Zoysia japonica, assembly GCA_001602275.1. NCBI lineage: Eukaryota > Viridiplantae > Streptophyta > Magnoliopsida > Poales > Poaceae > Zoysia > Zoysia japonica. The sequence goes on along the minus strand of BCLF01000166.1, from coordinate 179,476 downwards.
CCCACGGGTCCACAGGAAAATCTCCGATTTCGGGCACCTGAGTGCCCACAGGGCATGGACATAGGCCGAACCCCGTGTCCAGACAAATTTTTCTGCAGTCCGTCGTAGCACATTGCCGCTGTCCTTACCGCCAGATCTTAACTCCGATCGGCACAACCAATATACCATTGGAACCCACATCATGAGCCCTACCATCCTACCCAATTCAAACTCCATAACTTGTTTGGTGTTTGTTTCTAGTTTCTTGATTGTTCTTTGGTAGTCTTTTTGTAACTATTGCTTGTAGCAGAAGAAGAAGAAGTTGAAACCTCCCAAGAGCCCGAAGAGCCTGAAGAACCCGAGCCTGAAGCGGACTTCGAAGAAGCGACTGAAGGCAAGTCCTAACCCATCTTAAGCCCGTTGAACCCATGTTTTATTTACCACGCCGATAGACAGCGATGCTAGCCTACTTTGAGATGTGTTAAACATTGTGTAGTTTAATACCTACTCGATCTCAGGTATTTATATTTATGTCAGTAACTTGCTGTATAAATATAGATATTTCCATTGAAAACCATTACCGACGTGTCCTTGATAACTGTAGGAATTTCTGTTCCTAGTTAGTTTTACGGAACGGATACTACCTTGTTACTAGAACTGCTTAGGACCCCATCTGCGGTGCTCTACACCGCCACACCATCTATCATTAATTTACAAAACGAGTTATAAAGAGTTTGGTGGTGTGAGTATAAACAAAAGGGATGGGATTAAAACAACTGGTGCTAGGTGAAGAGGGGACGTTTTTGGCCGTGAGGTGGGGCTCACCTGAGGTGATGGTGATAAGTGTGTAGTCTTCGCTGTGGTCTACCTGCCGTGGACGAGACCGCCACCCCTGCCATATAAGGACCGGTTCGTTAGCCCTCGACTTAGTAATCCCCGTGCAACCACAGAACCTATACTTTTTGGGCAGGACTTATTCTCTCTACGTATTCTTTCCAGATCGAACCACTGGGGGGTCGGTAGTGAAGACACAAGAAAACAGGAGAAGGGCGTGAGATGACTCGCTGCCTGGCCTTCAACGGTAATTGCCCGCGTCATGGGAGCGTAAGCCCACGGATATAGCCCCTGGTTTGGTAATACTCGAGATTGAAGGGGACCAAGAAAAGGCGTGAATGTGGTGAATATTCACGACCCGGCTCCGGGAATGTACCGACGCGTCATCGACGGCCTGGAAAACCCCGAGGGATGGCCTCTGTTTGCACCTTGGGTGGAATATGTGGAAAACTGCGTAGCTGTGGGATAAGCGTTATGCATCTCTAATGATCAAAAGTAGCATAACCTGTGGGTACAGTGTACAACCTTTGCAGAGTTAAAAATCGTTTCAGATAGGCCGTTGTCACGGTATTGACATGCTACTGTTCGGGCACCCTACGATTAGATTTTCTATACTGCCTTGATGTGTGAGTGGGTGTAGCTACCCGTGTTTTAGAAAGTGCCTGGAGGGGATAGTGGAGGCCCTTCCAGTTAAAAATTAGGATCTGGCGGAATGGTTTTTACTTTCTCAGGTCCAACTTATTAAAATATGGATAATAAATACTTTCACTCCCTTTTAAAATCTTCTGTAGTGAACCTTATATAAAATTGGCTGTTTGGCAACATGGATCTTGCTGCCTCCTCCTTGCTACAACTAATGTGCATCTATATTTATATCTTTGCTTAGTGTTGAAGCTTGCTGAATACCTTATGTACTCACCCGCCTGTATTTGTGGTTTTAGACAGTGAGGATCGCGTAGGTGATGTGCTGGTTTCGTTCTGCTTCCTAAGTCTGCTTGTGGATTTAGGCTCTGGTGTTTTGTTGCCTGCTCTGCTTTTAGTTAGTCAACCAGTGTAGGATCGTAGAGATCCTCATGGTGTGGCTACTAAAAGTCCTACCTCAGGTTAGTTTTTCCTTTTAAAGTATGCTTTCGATATACATTTTGTTGTGTTGTGCGTATCAGCTACTGATCTAGAGACTGATACGTGTATCACAGTACATCTCGGAAACGGGGTGCGCGACAACAAACAACAATGCCTTCAGGAAATTCAGATATTGTATAGATATATGGAATAAACATGTTTCTGGAAATTCAGATATTGTAAATACTAGACTTGGCCATCAACACAGTGACGCACTTCAGGTTGGTACATATTTGATTTTGTAACCCATCGTTGAATTTGATTGTTCCGCTCAAGAACTTACAAGTGTCTGTCTGATAATAGTGCTTCAATTCTCTCTGATAAAGCTAGCAAAGATGATTCTTCACATGATCAAGCAGAAACAAAAAGCCATTGTAGGTCCAAAATTAGCCAAAATGGTGAGTATTTTCAGCATCCCGTTGGAAACAGGTGCTGGAAGTTGCAGCACTCGGTTGGCTCACCTTTCTTTTTACACCATTAGCATTTCAGAGAGTTGACGGAACTTTAATTCACATAGTTATCATAGCACTGAACCTGCAATGCCTATTGCAACAAAGCAGCAAAGAACTAGCAATCATTTGAGTAACAGAGGAAAAGCTTGCGTAGGTGTTCCTGAAGCACGCGGACCTGGTCCTCCGGGCGGCAGAGCTTGCGCCAGCGCCAGGCGAGGTAGGTGCCGAGGCCTGGGGTACAGCAGCTGCTCCTCCTCGACCGGCACCCGAATATGCTCCTGACGCGCGACGCGAGCTTCTTGATCCGCTGGCCCTCCCCGCGGAACCCATCCTCCGCCCCTGCCTCCTACTCAACGGCGGGCCGATCCTCCGGCATCAGAGGTGGCGGTGGTGGGGAAGAGAGGGGCGTGATGACGGGGAAGAGAGGGGTGCAGTGGTAGTTTGCAGGGGCGCGGCGGCGGGGTTGCTTGATGGTCACGGCGGCGGGATTCTGAAGTGGCATGATGTCGCGCGTCGGAGGAAGAGGAGGGGCCGGCGGCGGAGAAGAAATGGCGCCGCCGACGGCATGGAAGATTTGGGGCGGCAGCGGTCGCGCGCAAAGTTCGGCGTGGGTGAGCGGTGGCGCACTGGATCCGGATTGCCGGTGGAAGAAACCAGTGGAATCCTCCCAACGCTGTTTTCACGGTTTCTTCGTGCTTCGATAGGAGCGAGGACATCGTTCCTTCACTGAGAAACGGTTTCTCCAATTTTACTCTCTCCCTACAATAATTTCATTGCCACATAAACAGTTTGGCATCATTTTTGCTATTTATATATCAATAACAGATGATGTTTATAAGTAAATGACACGTGGGCTCGAATAGCATATTTTAAATTTCACAAAATTATAATGACATATTTCAAATTAATCCTTGATGCTGCTAACTGAATGTAAGAATCAAGATTGCTCACCATGAAACTCCAGCTAAATCTCATATTATCATCAAGTATTCAACTGATTTTATCTGCCATTCGCGACGAAGCTAAAGAACCAATTGCCAACACACATCAACCCAATTTCTTCTCATTAGTGCACGCAAGGAGGCGACGCACCTGCTCGATGGCACTCGGATCTCGGGCTTTTCCCTCCTCAACTAGGTGCAGGAACCATTCCTCCTCAAGCAGGCACGCAAAGCACGCACTCACCATCGCCGAGCAGCCGCAAGGCTCTCAAGCGCCGCGTCGAGGTCGCCGAGCTCGAGCTTGCATGGGCCTTCATGTTGCCGCCGCTGCACTTGATTTCGCCGAGCAGGCCGCTCGGGTTCTCGAGTGCCCCATTGTCACATTGGATTTTGTAAACACAAAACTCGATGACGTTTATATGTATGACAGAATCTATTTTATCATACATGTAGTATAATTAAGTGATAATCAGTTTTATATCAGTAAACAAACAATAAATACCAGAGTTTTGAAGAGCAGCGAGAGAAGAAAACATTTGGTTACACCACAGGCAATCGACTGGCGGCAACACGACCTTCTATACTCCATCTTCAATTTATCAGTTGACTTGAGTTATTTGATCTTATTGTCACTGAGCAGCATTCAAGAGCAATAAAACAACAACAACAACACACGTTAGTACATAAAGTACTCAGCAAATATAGAAATAGATGACATGAAGGTCATAAGCAAGAAAAACTAATTAGATTTAAAGCACTAATGTCATCTAGACTGTTTAAATTACTAAGCAACCTATTGACTAAATATGAACTCCCAGAACGAACCAAGAACCAAAGAGATCTCATCAGATTTCATCTGACTACTAAGCTCACCAGGGTACCAACACCTGACTAACAACTTATCGGGTCCCACCCGACTACCAAGACAAGACCAACTAATCATGATGCAGTCCAGGCCGCTCTTGACCGTAAGCACGGCTATTATGACATTTTTATCTCTCGAGAGTTTGTACACTTTTCACCACAAGTCGTGATTTCATCCCTTATTACCAGGTGGACTAAAAACCTTCATTATGTTAGTATTCGTTGATATATAACACACTTCTTTTGATGTGTGGTCACAAGATCACTACAAAAAGCCTTTACAAGGTATCACTTAATCAATATGCACCCGCTAAGGTTTCACTGCCACGACCTTCATGGAGTCTATTTTACCTCCACCGTAGAAGCCCTCTCTTGCGCCACTACACTGCCACATGGTGCAAATCAAACTAAGCTCAACCAATTAGTCGGCTACGACCTACCATTTAAGCCTTGTGACTGAGCGGTAAAATCAGGTTACATGGTTCACGAACAGGTCTATAGAATTTAGAGCAAGAACTAGCACATACCACAAACACAGAATAACATTCAAATGCATCATACCATACCATCTATCCTGCTCAGATTCTCTATACACGATGTCATTACCATTTTATTTAACATGAAGGTGATTAAATTGTAAATATAGCATTAATTAATTTTAGTACTTCAAGTTTTACCCAAAACTCAACTAAGACAGCAAAGCTAAGCATATAAATAATCTACCACCGCACTCAACCATGAACCAGCTTCAAAAAATAATGAGGAATATTCTAGTTTACCCAACATAAGATTTCAATTTAAGACTAGCATGTAATTTCTACATTTCTATCATCCTAATTAGGAGCAATGTGATCAAGGACACTTGCCTAGTTGTCTTCAAGCTTCACTTCATATTCTCTCTTGATTTTGACTTTTATTTTTCTCTTCTCGCGATCACCGATAAACAAACAAATAAGCAAACAACTAAGTATCATATGCAACATTGGAGGGTCATTAAAGAGTGCTAACAAGGTTTGAAGAATTTACAAAAGATTATTTTACAGCAAGGAATTTTAAGGCATTAGATGATAACGAGTGGTAGATGGCGGTCACATGTCTGTCTGTCCACAAACAGCACTGCAAAGACGTATACGTTTCTGATTATTGGCTTCATAATTCAAGAAAATATTTGAACAGAAACGTGCCAAATTATGTGGAACATGATAAACAAATGATGGTTTGGACAAGATTTAACCTGAGAAGGAGATCAACGAGTGAAATCAAGATTTGATCCTGCAGCAGCAGGTGAAGAACAAATCGTGTTCCTAGAGAAATCGAGGTGGATCTTGATGAATCGTTCTGTGATGATGAAGAGGACTCTCTGGAACACAAGATGGTATAAGAATTTTATCATGAAATGGTCGAAATTGAGAGCAACAAGGATAGAATTTCTATTGCACGCATCGGACAGATTCAGAACAAAGAGCAGCAGTCGTAGCGATGGAGATCCGGGAGATACATACCTCTTTTGGCCGTGAATTTTGAATATGTTGTAGAGGACATCAAGGAGCACATCTTGACTAAATTTCATCGAATTTCATTGGACAGATCGTCGAGAACGCAGATGAGAATCAAAGGATCTGTGTCTGTCGCGAGTAGGCTGCGTGGAAAGGAATGTGAAGGGTTAGGGAGGAAGTGGGGAGTTCGTGGAGAAGAGGGAAAGGCTGAAGATGATGGGAAAGTTGAAGAGAAAAGATTTTTAGGTGTTTAAAGATCATTTCTTTGGTTTTTGAGTTGATAAAGTACGTGAAAGGGTGGAAAACACTTCATATCTCGAAATAAGAAATTTCAGGGTGAGGTCACTGAGCTCAAGCTCGCCATGGGCCTCCATGTTACCAACGTTGAGGTCGACTTCGCCAAGCATGCTGCCTGGGATCTTGAGCACCTCGTCGAGGTCCCCGAGCTCGAGCTCGCCATGGGGCTTCAAGTTGCCGATGCCATCCACTGCAGCCTCAGGCTGCCACATCGATGCCATGCCCACCCTCGTCACGCAGTCGCGGTCCTGCGAGCACTTGGGCTACCAGAAGGTGGACGAGAAAGGAGCGGCGACGGAGCAGAAGGTGGTGAGAGAGATGTGAGGAATACGGCGCACCGGTAATCCTAACCTCAGCGCATCGGCTTGGGTTTTATTCGCCTGCACCAGAATGTCTCGAATGCGACGCGACCTCGCACTGGCGGAGCCAGGCCCAACAGCGAAGCTCGATTCCCACGTACCAGTTGAGTCAGGCCGTGGAAGCTTACCTGCACGCCACGGGCTAGGCTGCGGGGGCGGATTGGGCAACCAAACTTGATGAAGCTGCAGCTACCGGACCTGACAGAGGGGGAGACAGGGAACCAATCACTCCCATGGTGAAAACAATCACAAGCTCTCAGAATTGAATTCATTGTCCGGCTTGATTTCAAAAAAAAAAAATCATTGTCTGGCTTGGATAAAAAAAATATAAGGGTATGTTTACTGTGAAAAGAAGAGGGATAGACCTATTTTTGTGGATTTTATGCTTCAATGTCAACAGACAGTCCTTTTAAAAATATTCTTGTGAATATCTGAACTTTGGTTATACTTGAGGATAGTAGTGCCAATTAGTAAGACCTCACAGCTAAGCAGCACCATCCACAAAAGATCATTAGTAAGTAGTGCATTCACAAAACACCATCACTAAACGAATAAGTCATCAGGTTTTGCCATTACTTATATATAACTCAGTTTTTAATTCTTTTTAACCACCCAAAGAGACATAGTAAAGAATAATATTGCCCATGAGAAGGCATCAGGCCATGGCGTAGGGATGACAGTTTAACCCACAGGTACGGGTACCTGACGAATTTTGCATCTGATGGGTACGGGTGTGGGTGGCATTTTTCACCCGCGAATCTCACCCGCTCCCGACCGTGAAATCACGGGTGTGGAGCAGGTTTTTCATTTCACCCACAGATGATCTGTTGAGCACCTGAAACTATCACATTATATTTTTTTAAGCCACCCTACCATGGTAAAAAATTGAGGAAGATGAAGTTTTCATCCTAACACATGAGCCTAATCCTACCTCTCTCTCACCATATCACACATTCCACTTTATTGTACCAATTAGCCATTGTTTATTATAAAACATTTCTTCTCTTTTGTTGTGAATTTGAGTTCTACGGGACCGTCGGACACCCAAGACCCGCCTGACACCTGACTAGTATGGGTGCGCGTTTTAATTCACACCTGCGTGTGTGGGTGCGGGTCTTGATTTTCATCCGCAACCTCTTTAGTCGCGGGCGGGTTTTCGCTTCACCCGATCCGAACCCGACCCATTGCCATCCGTACCATGGTGTCCTAAGAGGGACGGGCAATATACATTTACAGCCCAGATTTCTTTATTTATTAATTCAAAAAATTCAAAATAAATTAAAAATACCATTTTAGTTAAAATTAGAAGAAAAAAATATAATTTAAAATTTGAAATTTGGATAGCCAAAATTAAATATTATGCCATGAGATTCCATTATTTATTAATTCAAAAAATAAAAAATAATTGTTTAAAATGTAGTAGTATGGTTCCAAAAAATTGTAAAATTAACAAATTTAAAATTTGAACAGCCAAAATTAAAAAATTGCCATGACCTTTGGACATGTATAGGGTTCAGCCACGTAGCAGTGAGGTAAAAATGGTTTTGCAAGCACAGAAATATTATACTCAACTAAATTAAAACATCTCAACAAAAAAGCACATGTCCAACATTCATTAGTGTCTCGAACGTAACATAGAAATATTATAATCAACTAAATTAAAATAAATGAGCACATGCCAATATCTATAGTGTCTCCAAGATAAGAGATACTGTACATATCAACAACAGTTTAGCAGAGTCTTCTCCTTCATGGGAAGCACCAACTACTTTTTAGCTGAAATACTAGAATTAGATGAACCTGTTTCACCTTCTGTATGCACCAAGTTAACAGTTCTTTGAATTATAGACCCTGGCGAAATGATTTCAGATTGTACTGTATTAGGCCTTTAGGCTTTTTTTTGTTGGGCTTCTTTTTCCTATATGAAAATGCATGAATATTAGGTAATGTCTAGGTACAAGCGTCCGCCTAGTGCTGCACGGGGCAAGCGCTCATCTGGAGGACCCATGCCGAGTCAACACAAGCACCCGCCTAGCCGCCGTGAACCCCGCCTCACCTCGTCGCGCGTCCGCCTAGCCGCCGCCGCTGTGGCGGCTAGGGTTAGTGTCCGAGCATGTTTTGGGGTTGGGACTTGTTCTGGCTGCTGCGAGCGCGCCTCTTCAGGCTTTTGGGGATTTTGATATGGGAAGGGTAGTAGCGTCCGTTCACTTGTAAGATCTGTTTAATAAAAATACAGCTGACGGGAATGATGCTATGCCAAGGATGAGTTCTGACTTTAAAAGGTGGCGTTCCGAGGATGGTATGTTTACTTAACAGCATTGTGTGGATATCCTCCCTTACCTGTGGCCTGTGGTGCATTGTCGGATGTAGTAATTTGAATTTTATCCTTAGTTTTAATATACTAATTAGTGAGTAATTTGTGAACTAATTTGAGTTTTAATATCCTTTACTCCTTTCGTCCTAATAGAAGCTTATTTCTGTATTTTGTTGACTACAGTTTTAACCAATGATTTCTAAAAATCAATTAAATTTCAAAAGCTAGTATTTATACTTTTAAATTTATAAAAATACTTTCATAATATATAATATTAAAATTAATTAAATTTATCAAAAACATTAGTCAAAGTAGTAGTTAACAAAAGGTAGAAATAAGTTTCTATTGGAACGGAAGTACTCTCTCCGTCTTATAATAAGTGACTTTTTGACTTTTTAAAATCGATGTTTGACTATTTGTCTTATTAAAAATTTATAAAAATAAAAAATAAATAAGATAAAGTTAAAGTATTTCGAATAACGAATCATTTCACAATAAAATAAATTATATTTTTATAAAATTTTTGAATAAAATAAATTATCAAAAATAGATGTTTAAAAATTAAAAAAAAATTATTTTGAAACGGATGGAGCAGTAGACCTGAATGTCCCCACCCATACGGCCATACCTCGTTGACGGCTTGACGCCCAACTACAAGAGCGCTGCACAAGCGCCAACTGTGGTCTTAGTGGCAGATCAGTCCGTGTCCAGCCGACAGCCTCATCCGGACACGAACGCCCACGCAGTTTCGTAGGAGTACTCTCATCCAAGTGCCGCCCCACTCCGACCCAAAAAACAAATCAAAAAAACATGTGCTGTCCTACGCCTCCTGCCACGTCGGCAAGGAGTCCACCACACTTATCTTTCCCACTCACCCCCACCGACAAGCCAAGAAAACAGGATGACACCAAAGTCAAAACCCCATGTCTAACTCAGGTCAGAACAGCTACCGGTTGAGTAGCAACACTAGACAGACGAACAACCTGGTTTGGTTTATAATGACAGCAACCAGATTGAAGAATTGTTTCATATGTTCAAAGATGTGACGGTTAAGTTCTTTTCAAATGTGCTAGAAGAATAAAAGTATATAAGAATGATATCTCTTTACCCTCATATTTCCAACAGAGACCACTTGCTTTAGACACATGGCCGATCCTTCTATGAGATATTTTTTTAAATCATAGCATTAACATAGACATTGTTTAAGAAAAGAAAAGAGTTTACTACAGTTTTACATAGAGGTTTTTTACACTTGAAATAGCTAATACAGCATAAAAAATGATCTCTTTTGGTGGGTTAAGCATCTACTCTTCTGGTTGTTGGTCATATATGCTTCAAACAATATCTTTTGCTATTCTAGATTTGACATGTGTTACATCTACGACTAAGTTTTTTTTTCATTGATAAAGAGAGCCATGTGTGCATTGTGAGCTTTGTACTTTTGTGACCATGAGGTTTGAGTCCTCAAAAAACTTTTTAATTAAGAAATAAAAAAAATACGGACAAAAGATCTAAATTGATTGGTTGGCTAAGTAAGAAATTTTCTTGTGTGAACGGTAGAGATAGCATATTTCCAATTAAAAAAATTAATGACATACTCACTTCATTTCTAAATTGTTGTCGCCGTTAACTTATAACATCAACTTTGATCATTTGTCATATTTAAAAATTTATTTTAAATATATAAAATTATAAATTATGATTAAAATAACTATAGTGATAAAATACATTTTAACAATATATATATATATATGACATTCATCAAATTTTTTTAATAAAATAAATTAAATTTGATGTTTGAAATCAACAGCCACATCTATTTAAAAACAAATGAAGTATATCTAACCGGTCCCTTATTTATTGGAGTAAAATCATATTCGAAGCCGCTGCAAAAAGAAGTCACATTCGAAGCAAACTGTCACACCACACGCCACGAATCACTAGTCTTTCTTGGCCGCGCCGTCGGCGCCGAACCCCAGCGGCATGTACGCGGCCACTTTCCTCGCCGCGGGGCGCGCGGCGAGCTCCTCCCACCACGCCTTGACCGCGGGCAACCCCTCCACCAGCTGCTGCCCATACTCGGTGCCCATGAGGTAGTGCATCACGGGGTAGTGACTGAGGTCAGCGAGGCTGACGCCGTCCCCGCCGGCGAGGCCCCGGCTCTGCTCCCCCGCCAGCCGCGCCTCGTACACCTCCAGCACCGCGCGGAGCTTCGCCACGTTCTCGTCGACCACGCGCTGGTCGCGCGCACGGCCCAGGAGTGGCGCGGCGACGCACTCGATGATGATCACGTCCGCCGCCGGGCAGAACTGGTGCGCCTCGACCTCGAGCCACACGTCCACCGCCGCCGCGCGGGCCAGGTCGCCGCCGCCCAGGAGGTTTGGTTTGTGCTTGCGGAACACGTGCCTCGCGATCGCGCGGGATTCTGGGGAAAGAAAGCTAGATCTGAGGATCGGTTTCATGTCTCAAATTTATCGAATCAAAGCCAAAATAAACGCCTTGCTTACCGAAGAGCGTGAGGTCGCCGTCCTCCAGAACCGGCACCTGCCCGAACGGCTGCGGTGAGTGGGCAACCACAGAACACGTCATCGTTAGTACTCAGTAATCACGGAGCGAAGAGACACGGCCGGGAAAGCAGACGACAGATGGCGGCGCTTACGTTCCGGGCGAGGTGCTCGGGGCGGCGGTGATCGCCGGCGGGGCGGCTCATGGGGACGAGCTCGTAGTCGACGCCGGCTTCCTCCAGGCACAGCAGCGCGCGCGACACGAGCGGCGAGAACGCCCACCCGTACAGCTTCGCCGTCTTGTTATCCGCCGCCATCAGCTCCTGCTCTCCGCTCTCTGCTCTCGAGTGCGCGTCGCGTCTTCTTGGCTCGTGTGACGCGTCGCGGATGGATCGATGCCGGTGCTCTGCTTCATTCTGCTGCTGGTATTTGTACTGCAAGAGGAAGAGCAAGAGAAGGTACTAGAAAGGTATGGGCAGCGGTGAAGCCGAAGCTGCCATAGGCGGGGCGCGGTCAACGTGAGTTGCTGGGTGGCGCGTGACGCCATTGCTTGCGTTCCGCAGCGGAGACATGGGTAATGGCCTTCACAGCGAAGCTTCCTCCTCCGTCGTTGCAGACGTTGCGTCTCTCTCGGGGAGAAAGAAATGGGTGTGATTGGTTCCCGGCGTGACCCTGAGCCTGGCTTGGCAAAGCAGCCAGGCGTCGGTGAACCTGTCTCAGCTCATACAGGAGAGTGATTGGTTTGTCTTGATGGGTTGCATCTGGACTGATTCGGATTGTGTTTTCTCCTTCGACTGTACTGGCATCTGCAACATCAATTTGATGGGTAGACTTATTGGAAGACCTGATCTGCTCACCCCTTCCCAAGATGGTGAGGTTAAGGCAGTCCGTGATTTTTAAAGATAGTTTCTATGAGCAATAAATTATTATTTAAATTTAGCTCATTTCAATGAATAGTTTCTACAGTAGTTTTTATGTGC
>BCLF01000166.1:147562-167083 GCA_001602275.1 Zoysia japonica | reverse complement strand
GGCGGCTACCTGATGCTGCTAACTGAATGTAAGAATCAAGATTGCTCACCATGAAACTCCAGCAAAATCTCATATTATCATCAAGTATTCAACTGATTTTACCTGCCATTCGCGACGAAGCTAAAGAACCAATTGCCAACACACATCAATCCAATTTCTTCTCATTAGCGCATGCAAGGAGGCGACGCACCTGCTGACTCGGACCTTGGGCTTTTCCCTCCTCAACTAGGTGCAGGAACCATTCCTCGTCAAGCAGGCACGCAAAGCACGCGCTCACCTTCGCCGAGCAGGCCCTCCGTTCGAGTGCCCTGTTGTCGCACTGGATTTTGTAAACGCTAGACCCGATAACGTCTACATGTATGTCAGAATTTGTTTCATCATACATGTAGTACAATTAAGTGATAATCAGTTTTATATCGGTAAACAAACAATAAATACCAGAGTTTTGAAGACAGTGAGAGGAGAAAACTTTTGAACACACCACAGGCAATCGACTGGCGGTAACGCGACCTTCTATGATCCATCTTCAATTTACCGGTTGACTTGAGTTCTTTAATCTTCTTGTCACTGAGCAACATTTAAAGGCAATAAAACAACAACAACAACACACGATAGTATATGAAGTACTCAGCAAATATATAAAAAGATGACATGAGGGTCATAAGCAAGAAAAGCTAATTAGGTTTAAAGCATTAATGTCATCTAGACTGTTTAAATTACTAGGCAACCTATTGACTAAATATGAACTCCCAGAACTAACCAAAAACCAAAAAGACCTCATCGGATTTTATCCGATTACCAAGCTTACCAGGGTACCAACACCTGGCTACCAACTCATCAGGTCTCACCCAACTACAAGACGAGACCAACCAGAACCAACCATACCATATGTGAAACTATTCGTAAAGTAGTCCAGGCCGCTCTTTACTGTGAGCACGGCTATCATCACAGTTTTATCTCTCGAGAGATTGCACATTTTTCACCACAAGTCGTGATTTTATCCCTTGTTGCTAGGTGAACTAAAAACCCTCATTATGCCAGTATCCGTCGATATATAACAAACTTCTTTTGGTGTGTGACCAAAAGATCACTACAAAGCCTTTATAAGACGTCACATAGTCAATATGCACCCGCTAACATTTCACCACCACAGCTCAACCAATTAGTCGGCTAGGGCCTACCATTTAAGCCTTGTGGCTGAGTAGTAAAGTCAAGTGGCATGGTTCACGAACCGGTCCATAGAATTTAGAGCAGGAACTAGCACATAACACAAACACTGAATAACATCCAAATGCATCATACCATACCATTCATCTTGCTCAAATTCTCTATACACTTTATCGTTATTATTTTATTTAACATGAAGGTGATTAAGTTGCAAATATAGCATTAATTAATTTTAGTACTTCAAGTTTTACCCAAAACTCAACTAAGACAGCAAAGCTAAGCATATAAATAATCTACCATCACACCCAACCATGAACCAGCTTCAAGAAATAATGAGGAATATTCTAGTAAACTCAACATAGAATTTCAATTTAAGACTAGCATGCAATTCCTACATTCGTGTCATCCTAATTAGGAGCAATGTGGTCAAAGACACTTGCCTCAAAATGTTGCCTAGTCGTCTTCGAGCTTCACCTCATATCCTCTGTTGATTCCAACTTGTATTCTTCTCTTCTCGCGATCACCGATAAACAAACAAGTAAACAAACAACTAAGGATCATATGCAACATTGGAGGGTCATTACGGAGTGCTAACAAGGTTTAGAGAACTTACAAAAGATTATTTTACAGCAAGGAATTTCAAGGTATTAGATGATAACGAGTGGTAGATGGCGGTCACATGTTTGTCTGTCCACAAAGAGCACTACAAAGACGTATGTGTTCCTGATTATTGGCTTCACAATTCAAGAAAATATTTGAACAGAAACGTGCCAAATTATGTGGAACATGATAAACAAATGATGGTTTAGACAAGATTTAACCTGAGAAGGAGATCCACGAGTGGAATCAAGATTTGGTCCTGCAGCGGTAGTTGAAGAGCAAATTGTATTTCTGGAGAAACCGAAGTGGATCTTAGCGAATTCTTCTATGATGATGAAGAGCACTCTCTGGAACACAAGATGGTACAAGAATTTCATCATAGAATGGTCGAAATTGAGAACAAGGATAGAATTACCATTGCACGCACTGGACAAATCCAGAACAGAGAGCAGCAGTTGTTGCGATGGAGATCCTGAAAGATACAGAACTCTTTAGCCATGAATTTTGGATATATTGTAGAGGACATCAAGGAGCACATCCTGACAAAATTTCATCGAATTTCATTGGACGGATCATCGGGAATGCGGACGGGAATCAGAGGATGTGTGTCTGTTGGCGAGTAGGCTACGTGGAGAGGAATGTGAGGGGTTAGGGAGGAAGTGGGGAGGATGAGGAGAAGAGGGAAAGGCTGGAGATGGTGGAGAAGTTGAAGGGGAAGAGATTTTTGGGAGCTTAAGGGTCATTTCTTTTGTTTTTGAGTGGATAGAGTATGCGAAAGGGTAGAAAACTCTTCGCGTCTCGAAATAAGAAATTTTAGGGTGTGACAAACTACCCCACTTAACAGAAATCTCGCCCCGAGATTCGGCGAGGCTAGAATTGGAGTGTTTGGATAACAATTTGATAGGATTAAAAATAAGTGATAGATGAGATAAATAAGGTTGAAGGTCAACGAACAGAAATACACACTATATGCATCAATGATGAAAGTAGAGCAATAATTCAATGTATGAGCAAGGAAAGATAGGCTCAACATAGAGTATGATACACAACACACAATCAATCAAGCAAATCAAAACAAGAAACAACTCACGATGACGTCCACGACTTCCTTGAACTTCCTTCTTGCCCACGAAGAGCTTCATTGCTTCATCAAGAGACTCTATGTTCATAGTCCTTCCTGAAGTGATTGATGGAGATCCTTTTCATGCTGCTCGACTGAACACTCAAAAACATTTTCCCCCAAGATTTAGGTTGACCAAGGAGCTAAGGTTTTGCCGCATTCGGCTACCCCTCTTAAAAACAATCGATAGTTTTAGCATAACATCAAACAACGCCTACTAATTCGTTATAAACAAGGATTGGCTTTCACTTGCCAAGCAAAAGAGAACTTAAGCAAATGATATATCTTATTCTTCTAAAGTCTTCTTGCTTCGGGTTTCTTCTTGTAGAACCAACCTCCAACTTCTTGCTCAGTGAGTTAAATCTTCATCTTCATCGGCAAGGTCGACTATGAATCTAGTAAATACCATTCCAGCAAAGGTCACACTCCTAGAGTCAACATATAGCTCTGATACTATGTTTGTCACACCGGATTTTGTAAACAGAAAACCCGATGACATCTACATGTATGCCAGGATCTGTTTCATCATACATGTAGGACAATTAACTGATAATAAGTTCTGTATCGATAAAAAATAATAAATACCAGAGTTTTAAAGAGCAGCGAGAGGAGAAAACTTTTGGCCACACCACAGGCAATCGACTGGCGGCAATGCGACCTTCTATGCTCCATCTTCAATTTACCAGTTGACTTGAGTTCTTTGATCTTTTTGTCACTGAGCAGCATTTAAGGGCAACAAAACAACAACAACAACACACATGAGTAAATAAAGTACTCTACAAGTGTAGGAAGAGATGACATGAGGGTCATAAGCAAAAAAGAGTAATTAGGTTTAAAGCACTAATGTCATCTAGACTGTTTAAATTACTAAGCAACCTATTGACTAAATATGAACTCCCAGAACGAACCAAGAACCAAAAAGCATCATCGGATTTCATCTAACTACCAAGCTCACCAGGGTACCAACACCTGGCTACCAACTCATCGGGTCCCACCTGACTACCACCTGACTACTAAGACAAGACCAACCAAAACCAAACATACCATACGTAAAACTAATCATGAAGCAGTCCAGGTCGCTCTTGACCGTGAGCACAGCTGTCATGACAATTTTATCTCTCGAGAGTTTGCACACTTTTCATCACAAGTCGTGATTTCATCCTCTGTTGCCAGGTGGACTAAAACCCTTCATTATGCCAGTATCCGTCGATACATAACACACTTTCTTTGGTGTGTGGCCACAAGATCACTACAAAACCTTTACAAAGTATCACTTAATCAATATGCACATGCCAAGGTTTCACCGCCACGACATCCATAGAGTCTATTTTACCTCCGCCGCAGAAGCCCCCTCTTGCGCCACTACACTGCCACATGGTGCACACCAAACTAAGCTCAACCAATTAGTCGGCTATGGTCTACCATTTAAGCCTTGTGGTTGAGCGGTAAAGTCAGGTTACATGGTTCACGAACCGGTCCATAGAATTTAGAGCAGGAACTAGCATATACCACAAACATCGAATAACATCCAAATGCATCATACCATACCATCTATCCTGCTCAGATTCTCTATACACTGTGTCATTACTATTTTATTTAACATGAAGGTGATTAAGTTGCAAATATAGCATTAATTAATTTTAGTAGTTCAAGTTTTACCCAAAACTTAACTAAGACAGCAAAGCTAAGCATATAAATAATCTACCACCACATCCAACTACAAACCAACTTCAAGAAATAATGAGGAATATTCTAGTAAACCCAACATAGGATTTCAATTTAAGACTAGCATGCAATTCCTACATTTCTGTCATCCTAATTGGGAGCAATGTGATCAAGGACACTTACCTAGTCGTCTTCAAGCTTCACTTCATATTCTCTCTTGATTTCAACTTTTATTTTTCTTTTCTCGCGATCACCGATAAACAAACAAATAAGTAAACAACTAAGTATCATATGCAACATTGGAGGGTCATTACAAGTGCTAACAAGGTTTGGAGAACTTACAAAAGATTATTTTACAGCAAGGAATTTCAAGGCATTAGATGATAACGAGTGGTAGATGGCGGTCACATGTCTGTCTGTCCACAAACAGCACTGCAAAGACGTATGCATTTCTGATTATTGGCTTCACAATTCAAGGAAATATTTGAACAGAAATGTGCCAAATTATGTGAAACATGATAAACAAATGATGGTTTGGACAAGATTTAACCTGAGAAGGAGATCAACGAGTGGAATCAAGATTTAGTCCTGCATCAGCAGGTGAAGAACAAATCGTGTTCTTGGAGAAACCGAGGTGGATCTTGGTGAATCATTCTGTGATGATGATGAGGACTCTCTGGAACACAAGATGGTACAGGAATTTCATCAAGAAATGGTCAAAATTGAGAGCAACAAGGGTAGAATTACCATTGCACGCACTGGACAGATTCAAAACAGAGAGCAGCAGTCGTTGCGATGGAGATCTCGGGAGATACAGACCTCTTTTGGCCGTGAAT
Organism: Zoysia japonica; assembly: GCA_001602275.1. NCBI lineage: Eukaryota > Viridiplantae > Streptophyta > Magnoliopsida > Poales > Poaceae > Zoysia > Zoysia japonica. The sequence continues at coordinate 161,695 of BCLF01000166.1, read as the reverse complement.
TTTGGATATGTTGTAGAGGACATCAAGGAGCACATTTTGACCAAATTTCGTCGAATTTCATTAGACAAATCGCCGGGAACACGGATGGGAATCAGAGGATCTATGTCTTTCGTGAGTAGGCTGCGTGGAAAGGAATGTGAAGGGTTAGGGAGGAAGTGGGGAGTTCGTGGAGAAGAGGAAAAGGCCGAAGATGATAGGAAAGTTGAAGGGGAAGAGATTTTTGGGAGCTTAAATGTTATTTCTTTGGTTTTTGAGTTGATAGAGTATGCGAAAGGTTGAAAAACTCTTCACATCCCGAAATAAGAAATTTCGGGCTGTGACACCCGTCGAGGTCACTGAGCTCAAGCTCGCCATGGGCCTCCATGTTACAATCTTTGAGGTCGACTTCGCCGAGCATGCTGCCTGGGCTCTTGAGCACCTCGTCGAGGTCGCCGAGCTCGAGCTCGCCATGGGGCTTCAAGTTGCCGACACCATCCACTGCAGCCTCAGGCTGCCACATCGACGCCATCCCCACCCTCGGCACACAGTCGCGGTCCTGCCAGCACTCGGGCTACCAGATGGTGGACGGGGAAGGAGCAGCGACGGAGCAGAAGGTGGTGAGAGAGATGTGAGGAATACGGCGCAACGGTAATCCTAACCTCACCGCATCGGCTTGGCTTTTATTCGCCTGCACCAGAATGTCTCGAATGCGACCCGACCTCGCACTGCGGAGCCAGGCCCAACAGCGAAGCTCGATTCCCACGTACCAGTTGAGTCAGGCCGTGGAGACTTACCTGCACGCCACGGGCTAGGCTGAGGGAGCGGATTGGGCAACCAAACTTGATGAAGCTGCAGCTACCGGACCTGACAGAGGGGGAGACAGGGAACCAATCACTCCCATGGTGAAAACAATCACAAGCTCTCAGAATTGAATTCATTGTCTGGCTTGATTTCAAAAAAAAATCATTGTTCGGCTTGGATAAAAAAATATAAGGGTATGTTTACTGTGAAAAGAAGAGGGATAGGCCTATTTTTGTGGATTTTATGCTTCATTGTCAATAGACAGTCCTTTTAAAAATATTTTTGTGAATATCTGAACTTTGGTTATACTTGAGGATAGTAGTGCCTATTCGTAAGACATCACACCTAAGCAGCACCATCCACAAAAGATCATTAGTAAGTAGTGCATCCACAGAACACCATCACTAAACGAATAAATCATCAAGTTTTGCCATTACTACTTATATATAACTTAGTTTTTAATTCTTTTTAACCCCCAAAGAGACATAGTAAAGGATAACATTGCCCATGAGAAGGCATCAGGCCATGGCGTAGGGAAGGCTGTTTAACCCGCGCGTACGGGTACTTGACGAATTTTGCATCTGATGGGTACGGGTGTGGTTGGCATTTTTCACCCGCGAATCTCACCCGCTCCCGACCCGTGAAATCACGGGTGTGGAGCAGGTTTTTCATTTCACCCACAGGTGATCTGTTGAGCACCTGAAACTATCACATTATATTTTTTAAGCCACCCTACCATGGTAAAAAATTGAGGAAGATGAAGTTCTCATCCTAGCACATGAGCCTAATCCTACCTCTCTCACCATATCACACATCCCACTTTAGTGTACCAATTAGTCATTGTTTATTATAAAACATTTCTTCTCTTTTGTTGTGAATTTGAGTTCTTCGGGACCGTTGGACACCCGAGACCCGCCCGACACCTGACTAGTACAGGTGCGGGTTTCAATTCACACCCCCGTGTGTGGGTGCGGGTCTTGATTTTTATCCGCAACCTCTTTAGTCGCGGGCGGGTTTTTGCTTCACCCGATCCGAGCCCGACCCATTGCCATCCCTACCATGGTGTCCTAAGAGGGACAGCCAGTATACATTTACAGCCCAGATTTTTTTATTTATTAATTCAAAAAATTCAAAATAAATTAAAAATACCATTTTAGTTAAAATTAGAAAAAAATATAATTTAAAATTTGAAATTTGGATAGCCAAAATTAAATATTATGCCATGAGATTCCATTATTTATTAATTCAAAAAATAAGAATAATTGTTTAAAATGTAGTAGTATGGTTCCAAAAAATTGTAAAATTAACAAATTTAAAATTTGAACAGCCAAAATTAAAAAATTGCCATGACCTTTGGACATGTATAGGGTTCAGCCACGTAGCAGTGAGGTAAAAATGGTTTTGCAAGCACAGAAATATTATACTCAACTAAATTAAAACATCTCAACAAATAAGCACATGTCCAATATTCATAGTGTCTCGAACATAAGATAGAAATATTATAATCAACTAAATTAAAATAAATGAGCACATGCCAATATCTATAGTCTCCAAGATAAGAGATACTGTACATCTCAACAACAGTTTAACAGTCTTCTCCTTCATGGGAAGCACCAACTACTTTTTAGCTAAAATACTAGAATTAGATGAACCTGTTTCACCTTCTCTATGCACCAAGTTAACAGTTCTTCGAATTATAGACTCTGGCAAAATTATTTCAGATTGTACTGTATTAGGCCTTTTTGGCTTTTTTTTGTTGGGGCTTCCTTTTTCTACATGAAAATGCATGAATATTAGGTAATGTCTAGGTACAAACGTCCGCCTAGTGCTGCACGGGGCAAGCGCGCATCTGGAGGACACGTGCCCGAGTCAACACAAGCACCCGCCTAGCCGCCGTGAACCCTGCCTCACCTCGCCGTGCATTCGCCTGGCTATCGCACGCCCTGGTCTGTGGCCTGTGGTGCATTGTGTGGATTTCCTCCCTTACCTCTGGCCTGTGGTGCATTGTCGTATGTAATAATTTGAATTTTATCCTTATTTTTCATATACTAATTAGTGAGTAATTTGTGAACTAATTTGAGTTTTAATATCCTTTACTCCCTTTGACCCAGCTTATTTCTGTATTTTTTTTACTACAGCTTTAACCAATGATTTCTATAAATCAATTAAATTTCAAAACCTAGTATTTATACTTTTAAATTTATAAAAATACTTTCATAATATATATTATTAAAGTTAATTAAATTTATCAAAAACATTGATCAAGTAGTAGTTAACAAAAACTAGAAATAAGTTTTTATTGAAACGGAAGTACTCTCTCCGTCCTATAATAAATGACGTTTTTAACTTTTTAAAATCGATATTTAACTATTCGTCTTATTAAAAAAAATTTATGAAAATAAAAAATAAACAAGACAAAGTTAAAGTACTTTGAATAACAAATCATTTCACAATAAAATAAATAATATTTTCACAAAATTTTTAAATTAAATGAATTATCAAAAGTAGATGTTTGAAAATTAAAAAAAAAGTTATTTTGAGACGGAGCGAACAGAAGATCTGAATGTCCCCACCCATACGGCCATACCTCGTTGACGGCTTGACGCCCAACTACAAGAGCGCTGCACAAGCGCCAACTGTGGTCTTAGTGGCAGATCAGTCCGTGTCCAGCCGACAGCCTCATCCGGACACGAACGTCCACGCAGTTTCGTAGGAGTACTCTTATCCAAGTGCCGCCCCACTCCGACCCCAAAAACAAATCAAAAAAACATGTGCTGTCCTACGCCTCCTGCCACGTCGGCAATGAGTCCACCATACTTACCTTTCCCACTCACCCCCACCGACACTGGGCCATCTTCCATCCGGACCCACTTGTCGTTGTCATGCTCCATGTAATGGACGCGTCACGACCGCGCCGCCCCCGTGGCGGGGTCTGACTGCCGGGGCGTCGATTTGTTAATCCCTCCCGCTTCGCTTTCACTCTCATGGCCAGACCAGACTCCACCTCCGCCTTTCACGTCTCTCGAGGAATCTCCCACCGAACCCACGCGCCCAGGTCCTTCCGCGGTTCAGATCGCCGGATCGACTCGCCGGTTAGAATTTTCACCTGCGGCGGCGCCAAGGTGAGCACGGGAAGTAGTACGCGTCTTTTTTTTTTCAGTCTGCGATTCGGCGCCGGTTCGGTTCTTGGCTGGAATCTCAGTCGCTGTCAGCTGCTTCGCTGAATTGGGTCTCGTTTTTGCTAAATTGAGATGCTTCCTAGCTTGAATCGTCTGGTTCAGTAGCTTCTCAGCTGGTTTCGAGTTCCCAATTTGGAGTCTTGGCTTGGTACGAAGGCTGCACCGTTCTCCAGTTGACCAGCTGAACCAGCTTACGTGCAACGGGCTTCGCTTCTCGCGGCGAATCCCAGGATCCGACAGGGCATTTCCAGTCAGTCAGTCTCACTGCTGCCGTTGGCGTTCTTGCTGCAGGCGGAGGAGACTGTCTGGGGGAGCTGCGGATCTGCTGAGGCAGTGAGGTGGCGGTCGGCATGGGGGCGCTGGACTGGGGAGGAGCGCTTCTCGCGTCCGGCCGGCTGGCCGTCGCGGACTACGACGCCATCGTCTCCATCAACATCTTCGTCGCGCTGCTCTGCGGCTGCATTGTCGTCGGCCACCTGCTGGAAGGGAACCGATGGGTGAACGAGTCCATCACCGCGCTCGTCAGCGTGGGGATCCTCCGCTCTTGCTGTCCAGGTGTTTGCTGTTTTTCCTCGCTAGGCGTTGGTTTGAGCTAAGGCTTGCTTTTTGGTGCGTGCAGGGGCTCGTCACTGGTGGCGTGATTTTGCTGGTCACTCGCGGGACGAATTCACGCATTCTGGTTTTCAGTGAGGACCTGTTTTTCATCTACTTGCTTCCGCCGATCATCTTCAATGCTGGGTGAGCTTGCTATGCTAATCACCATGATCATGATTTATCGTATTCTTTCCTCTTTTTTTTCTTTTATTACTCTTTGGACCCGAAACTTGTGTCCTGATTTTACATTCTGATCACTTGATCACGCAATTCGACATGATTCTGTCACCAAAATGAGTAAATGTTGAAATGAATTTGACCTTTCCCCATCCTTCTCAGATTTCAAGTAAAGAAAAAGCAATTTTTCCGCAACTTCATGACAATTATTTTATTTGGTGCTGTTGGGACTCTGGTATCCTTCGTTATAATCTCTCTTGGTAAGTTGCTAGACCATTTGTGCAGTTTGGTGATCTTACATTGATTTACATGTACGGATAAAATATCTGTATCATTTTTTGGTGCTGTCAAGGTGCTAAGATTTTTTGTCTAATGAATATATCAGGTGCTATGGGATTATTCAAGAAACTTGATGTTGCTCCACTCAATCTTGGGGACTATCTTGGTTGGATATTTTATTGACTTTTTTGGTGCAATTGTATATATTATCTTGTTTGAGTATATTTACATTTAATATTTATGTGCAGCAATTGGTGCTATTTTTTCAGCAACAGATTCTGTTTGCACTTTACAGGTTTGTTATTGAACGACGTGTGATCATTTTCTTTTACTGTGAAATTGCAGCTCCTTACAACATCGATATTGAATCCATAGTAAATGTGTTTTATGCAGGTGCTTAATCAGGATGAAACACCACTGCTCTACAGTCTAGTTTTTGGTGAAGGTGTTGTTAATGATGCTACATCTGTTGTGCTCTTCAATGCAATCGAAAACCTTGATATTGAACATTTTGATGCTTTTGTTCTATTAAACTTCATTGGGAAATTCCTCTACCTATTCTTCACCAGCACCATTCTTGGGGTAGCTGTAAGTAATTGTACTGCCCCTCTTATGATGTCTTATATAATTGGTCCTTAGGCAGGCAGTTGAAAATCTGTGTTCACTAAGCAATCAATCCTAATGATTCAAGCATGCCTCTTTCGACTGACCTGCTAAAACCTCTTTTGGTAGGCTGGGTTGTTTAGTGCCTATGTTATCAAGAAGCTTTGTTTTGCAAGGTCTGTACAAAGCTTTATGGTTCCACTACAAACTTTATTTTGATATTTACTTTGCAATGCTAATCAACAAATATTTGAAACTTATTGATGCATGTATGTTCTTATGTGCAGACATTCAACCGATAGGGAAGTTGCTATCATGATTCTCATGGCATATCTTTCGTACATGTTGTCTATTGTAAGTATCTGAATATCAAAGTTATGAGTTTCAAAAATAAGCAATTTTTTTAGTTTAAATTTTTGAAGTAGATATATAAGATATCAGTGGCGGATGCAGCCTTTTCAAATTGGGTGCACAAGCAAAAAATTAAAAATTCCTCACTTAAAAACTAAATAAACTTACATTACCTATATACTATACTCATCAATTTGGTACTTTTTATATCTTATTTTTCAGCAGCATGTATTGATCTTAGTTTCACGTTAGACTCTTCTATGCTACATGATATCATGGATTTCCTGACCATCACTTGTCTTTTCAGCTGATGGATCTGAGCGGCATTCTCACAGTATTTTTCTGTGGGATAGTAATGTCGCATTACACTTGGCACAATGTGACAGAAAGCTCTAGAGTTACTACAAAGTATGTATTCTCTGATAACCAGATTTCCTGCTGAATAATCATGGTTCTTTTTTCTATTATTTTTATTATTACTTGTTGGCCCTAAATTGGATCGAGGCAGTTCAGGTGTTAGCTGAACATGAGAGGAAGAGTGGAGAGCTTTGGGCTGATGAAAAACTTCTTTTCATTCATGGGCAACATCTTATTACATATGGTACTCATATATATAGTACTAGGGTGGGTTCTGGAACAACCCACATGGTGCTAGTGCTTATCAAGCAAAATTCAACTTTGCTACTCCTATTGACAGCTCCTCTTGCTTGCTGCTGAAGCAAAAGGGAAAGATCCTAGAACCTACTACTAGCTCCTGCCCCCTTCTACAACCTTCTACAAATGGCAGGATAAAGATATACAAGGATTATCTAACAATTCTCCCCCTAATCCTTGTATTACTAGCTAACTTGAACCATCCCGATCCTAGCTCTTGATTCTTCAAACTTGACTCGTCTAAGAGCCTTGGTAAGGAAGTCAGCAAGCTGGTCTAAAGTGGGGACGTAAGTGGCGCTGGGCTCTTGGAAAGGAAGTCAGCAAGCTGGTCTGAAGTGGGGACGTAAGTGGCGCTGATGCTTCCTTCTTCCATGCAGTCTCTTATGAAGTGATAGCGAAGATCAATGTGCTTGCTGCGCTCATGGAAGACTGGATTTTTAGCAAGCGCCAAGGCGGATTTGCTATCCACCTTTAACTCAACTGCTTGTGGTTCTTCTCCAATGAGTTCACCCAGCAGTCGAGCTAGCCAGATTGCTTGAGTTGTGGCAGTGGTGGCAGCAACATACTTTGCTTCACATGATGAGAGTGTCACCACTCTTTGCTTGATTGATTGCCAACTAATCAATCACTTACCGAGGAAGAACATATTGCCACCGGTGCTCGTCCTAGTGTCAATATCACCGGCCAGATCACTGTCACAATAGCCAACCAGGCATGTACCTCCTGTCCGTCGCTCGTAGCGCAGGTCGTAGTTGAGGGTGCCGGTGATATAGCGGAGGATCCTCTTTACCGCTTGAAGGTGCCCGTTGGACGCTCCATAAATCGACTAACGAACCCGACTGCGAAAGCTAGGTCCGGTCGAGTGTGGACAAGGTAGCGGAGGCTACAGACAAGTCGTCGATAATGGGTCGGTCGCGTCCACCTCCAGTGCGGTACTTCTACGGCTGAGCTTGAGTCGTTGCTCCATTGGCGTATGCAGTTCGCCATTCCAGCTAGTTCTAGAATGCTTCTAGCATAGCTAGCTTGACAGAGTGTAATGGCGTCGTCATCTTGATGCACTTCGATGCCTAGGTAGAGTGACAGGAGCCCGAGGTCACACATCTGGAACTTGGACTTCATCTCGGCCTTGAATGCTTCAATGCCTTCCTGTGAGGCCCCAGTGATGATGAGATCATCCACATACACACCGACAAGCAGTACAGAGTTACTGTCGCCACAGCGGTACATAGCGTGCTCATGCTCGCTCCGGTGGAATCCGAGCCTCCTAAGTGTTTGGTCCATCTTCTCGTTCCACGCCCGTGGTGCTTGACGTAGGCCGTAGAGTGCCTTGTGTAGCCGCAAGACTTTGTGCTCTTGTCCTGCAACGATGAAACCGGGCGGTTGGCGAACGTAGACCTTCTCCTTCAAGTCACCATTGAGAAAGGCCGACTTCACATTGAAAGGACCTAGATGTCGCCTAGAAGGGGGGTGAATAGGCGTTCCTGAAAATTAACACAAACTTGTAGCTGAAATTAAAACTGTCAAAACTGAAACTTTCGGTTTTATCTGGATAGTAAAAGCACAATAAGTAAACGTCTAAACCGGAACTTTCGGTTTATGATACCGGAACTTCCGGTTTTCTCGAGACAGAGAGATAAATCTGAACTTTGAGAGATTTCTTGAGAAACTTGCAAAGCACCCCTAAAAGAGTACAAGGAACAAGATAGCTACTTGATTCACAGAGAATCAAGGGTTAGTCAGAAGCACAACTTAATGAAACAAGAAATGCAAATCAAAGCAAGGACACGAGGAATTATTTCACAGAAGTTCAACGACTTGCTCCCAAGTCGTCTACGTCTCCGTTGAGGAAGCTTGAGCTGCTTACAAAGCCAACTACAAGCCGGGTCTCTTTTAACCACTTTCCTCAAATCACTATCTTCTTCCTTTGCGAAGGCGAAGCGGGCCTTCACAAACTTTTTCGTGGCACACCACAAGCTTGGTAGCAAACCGGGCGACGGCTAGCCGTCTAGAAGGCTTCACCTCCAAGAGTAATAAATGCTCACGGATTTGCAACTCAATGCTCAAGTGATCAAATGTGCTCTCAAAAAGCAATCTCTCAACCCAACACTTATGATTTCTCACAAATAACATAAGCCTCACAAAAGGGGGTTGGAGAGAGCTCTAAATGCTTTGGCTCAGTTATGGACGTGGGCAACACCAACAAAACCACTCCCTCAAAAAACTAGCCATTGAACCTGAAACTGAGAAAACCGAAGCTTCCAGTTTACCAACCGGAACTTCCGGTTTCTAACGGTAACTAGCCGGTAGACACGACTCTGGGAAAATCGGAACTTTCGGTTTACCAAATCGCAACTTTCGGTTTGGAACCTCCGGCATAATGCCGGACACTCCGGGGAGGAGAACCTCAGCCATAGAAAGGGCTTCTCGACACTCCGACAAAGTGTCGGACACTCCGGTGAGGACTTAGGCAATTTTGCTGAAAACAGCCGAAACCGAAACTTTCAGTTTGGCAAACCGGAACTTTTGGTTTGTCCTGTCTCAGCAAAACTTGTGAAAGTGTATGGCCATTGTTTTTTCTCTTCTCACTTGAGTGTCTATGAGCACTGAGATTATGTTTTAATCTATGTTGCATCCCTTTTAATAGAGCGGCATACCTATACTAAAGAAATAAATAAAAAGCTATAAGGAACACTTGAGCTTCGATTCTTGAATCTTACTACTTCTTTATAAAATTGCTTCTTGAAGATGATCAATACACGTTTTGCTTGAGCTACTCTGTTTTGAGCTAGTAATATTGGAAACTTTCAATCCATGTGATCAATATTCACTAAATGCTTCTAAGATACTTTTTTTCTTTTTTTTTAATTGAATATCGATACTTAGCAAAATATGACTCTTTGTAGCTTGAAAGGTCCATCACGATTCAACTCAACTTGTTCTTCTCCGGTACTAAGGTTCTTCGACGCCAAGACTCCTTACCCTTCTCTCTTTCTCGGTCCATCACGACACCGTCAAGTTAATCTTTCACATTCTCACTAACTTGAGTCAAATATTACTTTTATCTTCAATGAATGCTTATTGAATTCTTTGATGTCAACTTCACAAATCAAAGGTCTTTTGGTTGAGATCTTAATATAATCTATCATAACTCTTGATCTCATTTTTACTTAAACACAACCTCTCTTGGCTTCTTTTACATCAACTTCAATCTTTGCAAGTCAAGTAGCTTTATGTAGATATCTTTAATTTGATTCATCTCTTTTTTTGTCTATCTTTGCTTCTCTTGACTTTCTTGACATCCACTTTTATCATCGTAAGTCAAGTAGCTTCTTGTTGAGACATTTCTTCAATCTTTAGGTACTCACAGCTTTTAACCTCATTTTGCTTATTTCTTCTTCACTTGACTTAGGATGAACACCTCTTCATTCTTTATGTGACAAGTGACATTTTGATGGGATCTTCACTTGGAGTACACATATCTCTTAATCTCACTCTTGTTTGTGACAACTTCACTTTGACTTGGGATCAATGTATTCTTGATTGAAAGAGATATGACAATCATCATGAATCAAGATATTTCAATACTCTTTTAAGATTAACATCCTGCTCATCAACTCAATAAATAATGTTAGTCTTTTAATCATGTCATTCAATTCACCGAAATCCACTAAGGATGTAGATGCACTTTCTCACATCCATGTGATGGACATTCTAGCCCTTTTCAGTTGCTAATGCGAGCAGTAGACGGATGGATTCCATGCGCGCTACAGGTGCAAAGACTTCTTCAAAGTCGACACCGGCTTATTGAACGAAGCCGCACGCAACCAGTCTCGCCTTACCTTTTCATTCATGGGCAACATCCTATTACATATGGTACTCATATATATAGTACTAGGGTGGATTCTGGAACAACCCACATGGTGCTAGTGCTTATCAAGCAAAATTCAACTTTGCTACTCCTATTGACAGCTCCTCTTACTTGCTGCTGAAGCAAAAGGGAAAGATCCTAGAACCTACTACTAGCTCCTGCCCCCTTCTACAACCTTCTACAAATGGCAGGATAAAGATATACAAGGATTATCTAACAGTACTCACCTGGTGATTTTTATTTTTTTCTTCCCCACAGGCATACTTTTGCAACTTTATCGTTCATTGCAGAAATTTTTCTCTTTCTCTATGTTGGGATGGATGCATTGGACATTGAAAAATGGAGATTAGCCAGTAGCAGGTACGTACTGCTCGACTGCTCCTTGTTGATGAACTATGATAAGATTTGAGCTAGATATATCTTGAGGCAATTGCAAAAGAGGTCCTGTTTTGGACTCTAATTCTAAAAATGGTCCTCTTTTTCAGACTTTACAAAATCGGTCCTGTTTTTCAAATATGAAGCACAATGTTGGTCCTATTCCAAGTGGTGTTAACGGCGTTAAATATTACATAGTAAGACATATATGACCTTGCAAAAATGATTTATTTACGTTTTGGTTTTGCAAAATTGGTTGTGTTTTAAGTAATTTGTATATGGAATCTAAAATTCATATATTTAACAAATTTAGATGATTTGTTAGCCCAACTTAAATATTTTTGAATATGCAATAAACTATGTAAAATATTTTTGAATGCAGACTCGAGAGGATGTAAGGATCAGGGAGGGCAATTCTGCCTTTTCCTTATTTCTTTTTATTTTTCTTTATTCTAAAAATTAGTCACCGCTAACGGTGTTAAAAAGAGGACTTAATGGAAGCTTCAATTTTGAAAAATAGGACCGATTTTGCAAAGTCTAAAAAAGAAGACTATTTTCAGAATTAGAGTACAAAAACAGAACTTGTTTTGTAATTGCCCATATATCTTTTGTTATCAATAAAATATGATGATATGTACAACATGAATTAATGGTAAGAAATCATCTACAGATCTTCTTGGTACTAGTTATGTTAAACAAACTACATATTCCAACAATTGTCGTAGCTTCCATAAAACGTTATATCAGTCCTGAACTGCTTCTGAACTGAAATATTGTTAACCTGGGTCCGTTGCTGATGAGAGAAACCTGCCATGTTTAGAATATCTTTTCTTGGGATCGATTCACAGAACAGCTCCTTCAGATTTTTAGTTACTAGTTGTTTGGCAAGGGGACACCTTTGACCATGGGCCTTGGGCTTAAACATCAGCTACCTTGGATACCTTGCCCTTGCTTTGTAGACATGACACTGTCAGTATTTATTTCATACTATTTTATCCTATGATGCAGTCCTACAAAACCAATTGCTTTAAGTGCAATTATACTGGGCTTAGTTATGGTCGGACGAGCAGCATTTGTATTCCCTTTATCTTTCCTATCCAACCTAAGTAAAAAAGAGGCACGTCCAAAGATCTCCTTCAGGCAACAGGTAGTACTTGAATTCTTTCTTTTCGACAATGCTTCTGCCACAACATCTGACCTCAAGCAGACACAGGGAGCTAATTTCTTATGGTAATTTCCTTAAGGTTATCATATGGTGGGCTGGTCTCATGAGAGGAGCAGTATCAATTGCACTTGCATACAACAAGGTGATGTTTGAACTGAATGCTTTATTGCTTATGGAAGTCATTTGGGCCATATACTTTCTGAGCTATTTGACCATCTATAGGTTCTGATATATAACAGTCCTTGTAAATCTCTGCAGTTTACAGCATCAGGTCATACTGCAGTGAAAGTTAATGCTACCATGATCACCAGCACAATAATTGTTGTTCTGTTCAGCACAATGGTAATACCAGTTAGTCTTACAATCATCATTATTTCAAAATGGCTATTAATCTAGTATAGAATTTCCAGCTGTTCTAGGTATATGATCTTCTTTTTTAGAAATAACAGATGTGACACCCAATGATGAGCATAAATATTGTACAATACTTTTTTCAGAAACAAAACTGCTACATTGATCATACCACTTATGAGGGAAATGAAATTATTACCGTTATGCTAATCTAAATGACCTTGTTTGATTCAGGTTTTTGGTCTGCTGACTAAGCCACTGCTTAGTCTCCTCATCCCACCAAGGCCTGTCCTGACAACATCATCTCTGCTCTCAAGCGAGTCAATTTTAGACCCACTTCTTGGTAGCTTGATGGGGTCTGACTTCGATGTAGGCCAGACCAGCCCTCAGTACAACCTCCAGTGTATTCTCACCGCACCAACTCGCTCAGTCCATCGCCTGTGGCGCAAGTTTGACGATCGTTTCATGCGCCCGGTGTTCGGGGGCCGAGGCTTTGTTCCATTTGTGCCTGGTTCGCCGGTGGAGCGTAGGGTCCCTGAGCCTAACCTGGGCACTGAATGAGGCAGAGAATACTTGAGTCACAGCTGGTGTAGAATTTTTTTTTTTTTGTGTAAATGTTCAGACAGATATGTACCACTCATTTTTCATCTGTAGAAATTGGTTGACGTATCTATACCGTCCTGTGTCTCAGGCAGATAGTCGTGTCTGTAGAGCTACTTAAGCTGGTACAGTCTCTTGGAGCCACTCCAACTGTACAATACTCGAATATTCTCAAAAAAAAAAAAAACTGTACAATACTCGAATCATTTTGCTGTAAATTATGTCATTGTTGTCCAAAGAAAATTATATAATACTGGGATAGCAGCATTTGTACTGTGCATGTGTAGAAACTCTCATATTCATGAATAAAAAGGTTGTTATTGGATCTTAAACTTCTGAGTGTGAAGCTTCCATTTATAGCTTAAATAATCTCTTGATAGTGGTATGTGATGGCATCTATCATATATGGTATCAATTCTCTCAAGCTCTCCTTTTAGTTTCTATTGTATGATAATTTATCTTGCAAAGCGAAAGTGAATAAAATCATAGTGAGCAGGATTCTTTGCAGCTCATTTGATTACTCTCCTGCATTTGTGCATTACTTGCTCCTTTTGCCTTTTGTGGTGGTGGTCTATTCTTTCAAGGAGCAAAGCATTGCATCGTGGCAAAGCAAGCTTGCTATGTGAACTTGACTGTCCACGGAGCATCACACACCGGCCACCTTTCATCGTGCTTGCACTCCCGACCTCGCGCGCCATGTCCATCGAGCATCATTCGCCGACATTGGCAAGCCCCAGCAGCAGCGGCAGCGGCAGGACACAGAGGCGATGCCAGTGCGCGGCGGCGGTGGCAGCCGCGGCCGCCGCGTGCCTCGCGCCAGTGGCCGTCTACCTGGCGGTGCTCCTGGTCGCGCCGTCCCTGCTCCCGCGGCTGCTCCTCCGGCCGCACCACGTCGTGCCCTGCGTCGCGTCGGCCGAGCTCCGCCACCTGTCCTTCGACGCGAAAGCCTCCGCCATCGCGTACAACCTGTCCGCCGTCCTCCGGTTCGACAGCGCCCCAGGTCTGCAGTACGCGCCCCGGTACGCGGGGGTCAGAGCAGCGCCGTTCTACGCCGGGCAGGAGCTCGGCGCCGCCGTGGCGCTGCCGGGGTTCGACGGTGACCGTGGTGGTCGCGCTGGTGCCGCGCGGACGGTGGCGTGGGCCGGCGTGCAGCGCGT
>BCLF01000166.1:122511-147192 GCA_001602275.1 Zoysia japonica | reverse complement strand
GCGTGCAGCGCGTGCCGCGCGGCCGTCGCAAGCGCGCCGTGGTCGCGGCGCTCGCGCGGGAGCGCGCCGAGGGGTGGATCAGCGTCAAGGTGGTCGTGCGTGCGACGCGGGAGGGAGCCGAGAGCGACTTCGCGTGCGTGCTGGGCTTCCCGGTGCCACCCAAATTCGACGGGGGCGCGGCCAGCATGGTGTCCGACGGCGTCAGCTGCGTCGACGCCGTCCGCGGCGAGCTCTAGACGACGCGGCCGCGCCCACCGCTACCGTATGCTTTCCAGTGCATGGCTTGCCTTATGCTGGAGTGGTTTTGTTAAGTAACAGAAAATCATTTTTGTAATAGTGAACAAAGCATAATATATTTTTATTTCACGTACCGTCAGCTCTTTACATTCAAAGAATAAAGCCGGGTTCCTTGCGTGCAGATGCTAGTACAATCATGTATTCGCTACAATCATCATATACTACTATTTAGTTGCAAGATGTATAAGCATTAAACAGGGGATCGTATTATGGATTTGTGTCTACCAGCAATTGTATATTTCATCTTCATAATTACATTTCGGTGTTCTCTTAAAAGGCCTTTTCTAATATTTGTACCAAAACTATAGGTGTGTAAATACAGTGGCGTATAGTCAAATAGCAACAATCTAAAGTTTTGTATCCATCTAGCAAAATAAAGATTCAGGGATAGTATAAAGTTAGTAGTTTTTCCAACGAGAAAGAAGTGGAACCACTCATGGATGGACCAAATTCGATAGAACAAACAAACAAACGCCGAGGGTTTATTCATCTATAGTCACCCAAGATATTACAGCATTCAAACGAGGCCATTCCGTAAAGCTTGCCATCAGAACGGTGATTACTTGCTTCTCTTGACTGCACGCCTTCCCTGGCCCTTCTTTGGCGGACCCTTGCCGCGACGCTTCAGCATTTCTAGTTTGGACAGACGCCTGTGTAGAAAGACGGATGCAGTATGGATAAGCAAACTGCTCATAATATGATCTTATAGTGGGATTTGATGTACAATATGTTCCTTTTGACAGCGGCAGCCTGAACAGTGAATACCAATGTACACTATAATACTCTAGGAATTCTAAAGATGTAACATGATCATTAGGTTACTGAAGTAGCCGACACATTGATTTATTAATATTATTTATCCTTACCACCAAGCAAGGTCTGATAAGTGATAGTCACTCTCAGATAATTCTCTTATGTAATCATTAGTGAATAAACCTCCTCCCTCCGTTTCAAAATATAAGCATTTTTAGGTTTAGTCAAAGGCAAACTTTTATTACTTTGACTGCTAATAATGTATAATTACTAATATTTTATCATATAAAAATTATATTTTTTGGATTCATCATGAAATAAGCTTTCATAAAAAGTATATTTTTATATTAGAAATTATGTACTTTTCTAAATATTATTGGTAAAAGTTAAAAGAATTTGACCTTATCCAAACATAGAAATGCTTATATTTTGGAACGGAGGTACTACCTAAATAGAATACAATTTCGTGCTAACTGGTATTTCTATAACAGTGACATGAACAACCTGATAAATACCAATTCTCCGGTATTTGATAAATAAACCTGGATATAAGTCAATAAGGAAATCAAAAGAACTGGCTTCAAGATGGAACAGTCGAAGAGTTCATCGTTACAAGCAAAATGGATTGGACCAATACATATAATTAGGAACTCTGCATGTTTGCTGTCGGTAAGACAAATGTTGACACACTAATATAAATTTCCAGAATAACACCTAATGAACATATACAACTGTGACAAACATCTAATATATCAAATCAGCAGCCCGTCTAATGAAGTCTCAGAGCAGCCTTGATGCATGGCCACTATCATAACCTCCAAGTTATAAACATTTGTGAACCCTGGTATCGTAATTCACATTCACCATGTCAATGACTCTAAGCAGATATATGTTTATAATCATAACAAAAGACACAATCAATATAACCGGGACTCTGCCGCTTGCATACAGTTTATCCCTCCAAGACAACAGATCAGCCTCAAGTCATCAACAGCCACCCAGATAGATGTGGTGATTAATGATTCCAAAGCACCAAAGTTATGCCACAAATACTACTTGCCGGTACGAATACAACAACCCATGTTGGAAGCACTGCATTTCCATACCATGGAAAATCATGCTTCTAATGGTGAAAGGATGCATGGTTGCAGATGACTAAGCACTGGTATCATATGGTGTATATCTACCAAGCCTCAATGGTGCCATATGGTGTATATCTACCAAGCCTGACTATATCTCTTTAATCTGGTGGTCTCACATGGCGCGCACAATAGCATCAGCTAGCCATTCCAACGAACACATTCCGGGCGTCAGCGAGGCATACAAGCGAACACAAGGCGCGCAAAGCAAAGAAGGCAACCAAGCCAACCCAACCGCGTCTGCTTCTACGACAAGCGCGGCGGCCGAAGAGCAGGAGAGAGACGAGGGGGTAGGAGGATGGGTAAGGCGGCGGCCACTTACTCCTTCTCCTGGCGCGCCATGACGAGCGGGTCGTCGCGCTTGATGTCGTAGGGGTACCACTGCGCGACCTGGTCCCCGACCAGCTTCTTCCGCATCAGCTTCGTCGCCGCGCGCTTCCCCGTCGGGTTCAGCGCATGCCCGAAGACGGCCGCCCGCGCCTCGGCGGCGCCCGCCGTCGCTGCCGCCGCCAGCAGCCGCCGCAGCCCGCCCGCGGACGCGCTCATCTCTGTCCCGTGCCTCTTTGGCGGTGGACTGGACTGGTGGGTGGTGTTCGCGGTCTGACCGACGGCCCAGATCAGATGGTGCTTATTTGGGCTGAGCCGTACCGTCATTTGGGCTAAGCTCCTTTGCCAGCATCAATCTTTTCACTGACAGCCCACCTCTAATCCTCCCTGCATGAGTCGCGTGACCGTCTGCGAGACGCACCCCTTCCCCGGTTGCCGGCATGGAGCAGTGACTGCAGCTCCAAATTCTTTTCATGAATAAATAGATCCTGATATATCAGGTCTGATTACAACATACTCTCTCCGATTTTAAATTATTAATATTATTAACTTTTAATATCAATTTTGACCATTCGTCTTATTTAAAAAATTTGACGAATGGTAAAAGTTAATATTAAAAGTCAACAATATGTAAATAATTTAAAGCCGGAGGGAGTACAAGAAAATGGGAACTACTAGCGACTGATTTTGTGAAGACAAATGTTGATGGATCATTCTATGAGGCAACAGGACAAGAGGATGGGGCGAGATGATCTTGGTTCTGTTATCTTTTCTGGAGCAGGAAAACTTGATCGCTGTTATGATATAATGCAATCTGAAATGACATCAGCATTACAAGCCCTGACTTTTGCTAATGAAGCTGGTATTCCAAAAATTGAATTAGAAACAGACTCGATCACTCTTACGAATGTGCTTGTCTCCAAGACTAAAGAATCTTTCAGCAAATGGTGTCCTTCTAAGAGATCTAAAATTCTTAATCTGTACAGAATTCGTACAGTACATGTACATATTTTGCATTCCCCTAGAAGTTGTAATGCCGTAGCTGATAAGCTTGCGAAGTTAGGTGCCGAATTAGGTTCATCTAGTGTCATGATATGGCAAGAAAATGTACTACCTGATTATGTAACTGACTTGTTGGCTGCCCATCTGGATTTGGCCAGTTGCCTCAAAAAAGATTCTAACTATCCTACTCCAGATATGGCCTGTACTCTTCCTGGTCAAAGAGTTCATTAAGCTAGAGGGAAGATAAATGACTTTTGAGGGTGCTTACATAACCAGGAAGGTGTAACCAGAATCTGTTCTTGACAAAGCGATCCTGAAACATTCAGTGCTAAAAATCATGTATGGTTCCGATCGAACAAATTTTGTACACGAGAAACTGAAACGGACAATACACACCTGAATTTTCACAAAGCATTGTTATCCACTGGTCTTCTTGATCGCTGGCAGCTACAGACAACTGCAACAACACATCATCAACAACAGCAGAATCAGGGCGAGATACCGACCTGACAATCCTTTTCGAAGTTGATCCAGCTCTTGCCAGTATCCTTCCTCAAACCCATCTCGCTCATCTGTTTCACGACCCTAGCTCTGTCCTCCCACCTACCCTCTGCAGAGTAGAGGTTCGACAGCAAGACATAGGCAGCGGTACAGTCAGGATCAAGGAGGAGCAGCTTCTCTGCTGCATATCTCCCGATCTCTGAGTTCTTGTGGAAGCTACAGGCTCCCATCAGGGCCTGCCAGAGAAGAGCACTGTCCTTGAAGGTTCCATCTTCTATGAACACCTTCGCTTCGCCTAACTGACCGGCTCGGCCAAGCATGTCAACAACAGATGCGTAGTGCTCCACCCTTGGTTGGATTCCATACTGCGACGACATGGAATACAAGATCTCCAGTCCCTTCTTGTATGATCCGACATGACTGCATCCGTGGAGCAGTGACAAGAAAGTGACGTCAGTGGGCTTGGCACCGTCGAGTTTCATGGACTCAAACAGTCTAAAGACTTCCGAGCCGTGACCATGTCGGGCGTAGGCTGCAATGACGGAGTTCCATGAAATCGAGTTCTTCGTAGGCATTCCATCGAACACTTGGATGGACTCTTCCAATTCACCGCATTTCGAATACATGTTGATCAGACTGTTGCAGACATATGTGTTCCCTCCGAAGCATTTCTTGATGACCAGCGCGTGTATCTGCTTCCCTAGAGCAAACGGTGCAGAAGCATCGAAGCCCCCCAGAACTGCAGAAACCATGTTTGCATCGACGTAGATTCCTGAGCTGACCATCTCAGCAAACAACTCAAATGCCTTCTTCTCCAGTCCGTTTTGAGCAAACCCAACCAGAATCACTGTCAAGAAAACCTCATCAGGGTTCCGACAAGAGCGGAACACCCTCAGCGCATCCTCCATCGAGCCGCATTTGGAGTACACGTCCATGAGCCCGCTCTCGACATGGAGGTCGGTGTCGAACCCATCCTTCACGACGAGCCCGTGGATCTGCTGACCTTCCCTCACCGCGAGTGAGCCGGCGCAAGCCAACAGGGAGCTCGAGTACGTTGAGCTGTTGGCGTCCACCTCGCGCCGCATCCGCCGGAACAAAGCGAGGCTGTCCTGGTACCGCTCCGCGCGAGCCATCCCGGACACCATCGCAGTCCACGTGATGACGTTCCTGTCCGCCATCGCGGCGAACACCCGCTCCGCTGAACCCGGGGAGCCGCGCTCGAAGTAAGCGGTCACGAGCGCGTTCCCGACGGACACCTCCGCGTCGAGCCCGCACGACACCGCCAGCGTGTGCACGGCCGCGCACGCGCGCCGCGACGACGGCGCGTCGTCGCGCGCGCACGCCGAAAGGACCGTGGTGAGCGTGGCGTGGTCGCAGGCGCGCGCGCCGGCCGCCGAGCGCAGCATCCGCCGGAGCAGCGACAGCGCGTCGGAGGCGGAGGAGGAGGCCGCGAGGAGGGAGTTCCAGGACACGGAGTCCCGGACGGGCATTGCGTCGAACACCCGGACGGCGTCCTCGCGGCGTCCGCAGCGCGCGTACATGGCGACGAGCGCGTTCCATGTGACGAGCACGTTGCGAAGGGAGGCGTGGTGCGGGCAGAGGCGGAAGCGGGCGGGGTTCTTGGCGATGATCGCGTGGAGCGCGGCGCCGAGGCGGAGGTCCCCGCCGCGGCCGCAGCGGGCGAGGAGGCCGCTGAGGTGCGCGTAGTTGAGGAGCGGGGACCACGCATCTCTCATTTGAATTTGATTCCTGAACGAGCCAGCGAAAGTGATGAAGTTTGCTCGTGGTTTATACGAATAGCAAGTAGCAACTCAAGGCACGGGAACTTCAGAATGATGGATCCATAAAAAGGGCTCTGAACTGAATCCACGAGACAGAAAAATCAGTCAGGAAGTAGTACAAAATACAGAGTAAACCAACAAAATTTCTGAATTTACAGGATTGTTCGATGTGAAGTTTACAACTATTTTCCTAATCCCTCAAATCCTAAAAAAAATGAAGATGGATGAATCATCCTATGGTTTCTAAGTGTACAACATTTCTCGGAATTCTGTCTATGCTAACTTACAAATTTACAGAGAAAAATAAAACATACAGCCTTCGTTTCCAGTTCATCAGCCTTTGTTGCCTATGTAGGTGCTTCAACAGAAACTTCGTTTCCAGTTGCTTATCCGAAAATCAAAAAGTATGTCAGGCCCACAGGAGACAATCGATTCCCAATTCAAAGTTTGTGACAGGACTTTCACCAAAATCTTCATTTGATTTTTGGACTTCCTCTGATGGATCTACATATGGCTCGTTTAGATCCGATGACCGTACAGAGGGAATGGCATGCTCCTTGAGAATATTTGAAGATGCTGCGTTCGCTTCTTCCCGGTCCAAAACAACCAGGAAGTCGTCTTCGAATTCAAATGTCAAGAATTTGTCTTCACAGGCTGACATATAAACATTGAAACAGATGAGAACAAAGGGTCATGATTATGCAAACATGAGACAAGTCAGTACTCACTGTCCACAAGATGAGCAAGGTGATGGATATTCTTTATTGCAGTTCCATTTAGCTTCATGACCTGATAACAGCATTGGTTAGTGCAACCCTGAGAAATAATCCATAATCATGAGAAGATGAGTAAAAGCTGAAGATGATACTTGTTGATTGCCCATGTGCTCATACCCAATGTTGACCTCATGTGCCAAAACCTAGACAGCAGCAATGAATCAATGACACAATAACATAGCTGTGATACCCAGTACTCAACTGAGCGAACCAAGAAAAACATACCTGTGATACAATAACGATTTGCTCCCCCTCAAAAGTTGCTAGAGAGTAGCGTGCTTTTGCCAACAATTTCAACTGAAGAAATGATGGCAATATAACCAATAAGAAATTACAAATATTCAGGAAAAAAGGTAAGTTGCAAGTAAGATGAATCATGTTAATGGTAAAATTACCCCTAGTGTATCTTCACATTCCTCCCTGCACATGAGCAGAAATTTATGAATAATGAGAGACTTTATGATACCAATAAGGCATAAAAGGAAGCCCACTGGTTACTTACTCTATAAATGGTTCAGTTAAAGGTGTGAAGACAAGGCCAGCAACTATCAGATACGAAGGTTGGCCCCCTTCAACATGAAACGGCACCTTATTTCAAAACAACCATTCTTGTTAGTGCACATTCATGGAATTTGCATACCTAATTTTTGGTTCGATAAAAATGAGGGTTTTCTTTATCTTACTAGATGTTTTCTTGGCTGCAAAACAGTCTGGACTTTCATGGAATTTCCTTTCCTAATGATTCCTAGCTGAGCAATATCACCTGCATACCTGGATACTGAAAACATGAAATCTTTCTGCAGCTTGAGCCCTAAGTATACGAAAAATTAGTTCTGTAGATGTTAAATAAGGATGCCACTAGAAATATCAAGATATCTTGACATATCCGCTATGATGGAAATAAAAAGAGCATGCCATAGATTGCTTGCGTTTGTAAGTTTATAGTTGTACAGAAGGCTATTGTAAAAAAGGGTTACATATAAGGGAATAATAATGATAAATATGGGGACATGACTATTCAAAGACCATCATGTTACATGATTCTACCCTATGGAGACCGTTATCATTGACAGGGAAAAAAATCACAGGTGCATGACTGCAGGTGACTAAACTGAAACATTTACCCTCTACATCCAAACGAGAAAGCATTTGGCATGAAGAGAACGTCTTCTCACACATTAACTTTGACACAGGATCCACTATGATTGTTATTGAAAGATGAATCATAGAATACACAATTTTGGACAAAAAAAAATTGGTGGTAGAATTATTGAAGGTTCTACTGCACACTACAGAATTTAGATTTAACATGCTTAAAAACAATGCTCTTCAGGAAAAAAAATTAAAAATTTTGTCAAGGTTAGGAAAAGAGTGGAGCCTATCAGGAATCAGTTACAGAACATACTTTTGGCTAGTGAGGTAGCGGAAAGCAATCCGCTCTGTGGACCGAAAAGGTACTGTAGCTTCACACCCTACTGCGATGCCATCAAAGCTTACTATTACATCTCCCTGAACGTACAAAAAACTGATCAGCTCAAACAAATGGAGCAAATACACTATAGAAATTATTAATCCAGAAAGATCCATTTTCAACAAAAATGAGAAGTAAAACTCACTCAAATTGCAATCCAGGTCTAACTAGTGCATGTTACCTTTTTCAAAACACTGCTTGCTGGAGCAGTAGGCTCAACCCGACGAACAAGAACACCCTTCAAGAGGAAAGTAAAATGGCATGTTATAGGAAAATAAAGGATGAAAGTTAGAGGCAAGGCTAAACCAAACAGCAGTATCCAGAAGCCTTATGTTCCCCTAACCTAAATAATATAACATTCTGAATATGGATCAGAATTCTAGAATAAGCTATCCCTTGATAATGCTCTTCTTTTAATCTCGTTTTGCAATTCAGGATATCTCAAAGTGCATGATAAATAAAATCATTTTTATAATCAATGTGGATGCCAAGACATGATGCTCAGTGCAACTACAGATTACATGTCAGCAGGGAAAGTCCAGTTGAATCATCTAGAATTGTGTGCTCGTGTGTGCACCAGAGTCCAGTTGCAATACGTAATTCGATATTCACAAGTTCATCAAATATACATAGCATACCTCACTTGAAGGTACTTTTAAGCACTCACGCAGTGCCGGATTTTCCAATTTCTGAAGTAATACACCCAAGCAAGGAAATCCTAAAAATTGTTTGAAAACATTAAGGACATGTCTTTAGTTATGCACCTCACAACATCAGACTGTTATACACAACTAAGAAAACTATAATATAATGGTACATTAGATATAGTTTTAGTTTGATTGTTCTGAAAACAAATGGAAATATTTACCTGTGTACTTTCCATTTTTCTTGTAATCATTCAAGAAATGGGAGACAACTGTAGTTGGAATAACATATCCAATATTTTCAGCTTCATCTGACCTGTACACCTAAACAAAATTCATAATGAAAAAGGGAACAGAAAAATATAGAAGATAAAGTTCACCCTACTTTACTTGTACACGATCAACAGAACAATTAATTCTTAGAATATGCACTCATTTATTGTGTAAGCATGACTATTTTTCTCATGAACATACCCTAATCAGGTTCCTATTTCTTAAGCATTTAATATAATCTGTAGAATAATTGCAGGGAATGCATATTAATATAGTTTCTGAAAAATCACTTAGGCCCCGTTTGGAACACGGGATTCAATCCCTTTCCTGCGTTTTTTCCAGTGAAATTGAACTGATTCCTGTGAAATTCCTGTGAAACTCCTGCGTTCCAAACGGGGCCTTAACTTTTCCATCCAACCCTAACTATTGAATTTTCCCAAAAAACTATGCATCAGCAAGCTTAATGCTACTATCTCCATCATAAGTACTACTACTTGCCATCTTTTGATCAAATAAGACCACAATGGCAATCATTATTCTAATGCATTATGATTGAACGGGCATCAGAACTGAGGAGAAATTGGCCATGTGAAATGAGGCCCAGGAGATAAATGAAAGAGGCAAATTATCATGCTTTAAAAACGTGCAGTAGCAAAGTATTTGTAAACAAATAAAGAAGTTGAAGTGACAAGTATTCTATAGAATAAAGTCCAAATTACTACCCTCAAGTATAGGCAAAGTCCAGATAACCCCCTAAACTATTGTTTGGTTCATTGTATCCCCACAACTTTGCAATTTGGCTCAATTTACCCCTACTACAATTTTGTCTTTTTTGTTTCTTCATATATAAGTTTAATCTTAAACTAAAATTTTACAATATGGTAGAGCATATTAAGGTGCATGCACCAATCAGTTGACCCCAAAAACTTAATCTGATGAAAAAAGGTGGGTAATTCACTTATACTCCAACACTCCCCCTCACGTACAGCTCTCGTAGGCGCAAACGTGGAATAGGAGTAGGCTACAATTTATTTTGATAAATCGTGCTCGCCAGGATTCGAACTCGAACTCGAGACCTCTGGCTCTGACCCCAAAAGCTTAAGCTGGTGGGGAAAGGTGGGCAATTCACTTATACTCCAACATAGCCTATCATAGTACATGTTAGAAAAATGCATCAAATTTTTTAATCACTATTTTCATATAGTTTTATATCTTAAGGATTAATTTACTATTAAATATCCTTTCGTATGAAAATAATTAAAAAACAGTTTATGATGTATTTTTTAAATATGTGTTATGATGGGCTCTATCATCTTGTAAACTTTTAGCTTAAGGTTACTCTTATATATGGAGAAACAAAAAATATAAATTATAGTAGAGGGTAAACTGAGCCAAATGGCAAACCTGTGGGGATAAAATGAACCAAAAATAGTTTAGAGGGTTATTTGGACTTTGGCTATACTTGAGGGTAGTAATTTGGACTTTATCCTATTCTATATGATGGTTTGCATATTCTGATCAAAAGTGCAACAGAAACTTCACTGAGAGATAATGAAAAATGAATAAGAATTCATATGAAGTAATATTATCCAAGCATTTCAGAAACAGAAGCTGTAAGTAGCCAGGTCTGAAAACCGCAACTCTGTAATCTAGTTCCAATCTCCCTGGAACACTAGGTTTTATATCAATTATATACAGACACCAGAATCCAGATGTATAAGGTACCAGTAATATGACAAAGTAAAAGTACCTGAAATGCCACCCCAATGCACTCCCCTTGGTCATTGAAGGCTGGTCCACCACTGTTTCCTGAAAAAAAAGGGAAAATAGATTCATTTTGGGACTACTTGATTATAAAGACTTAATCAAGATAGGTCATTACTCGAGTGCTAGAATATAAAAAAACATAATAGTGAGGAAAATCTTTAATGCAAAGACAGATAAAAATACAGACCAGGATTTATAGCTGCGTCGATTTGAATGCCAAGAAGGTCTGATGTCCCATGTGCATATGGAGTGACCTGGGCTATTCCAAAGGAACTAATATAAGTTAAACCATTCGACATGCAGCTAAATGCATATAAAAATATTAGTACTGTATAAACATTTAGTGTCTCGCTATTCAAATGTTTCTAAAATAATGTTACATTTGGTCCATGTGTCTGAATTCAAGCTCAGTGAGAGAAATGAAATTATTCAAAAATAACTAGTAGTTAGTACTGATAGTAAAAACCAAGATAAAGGTAACTATAGGCTGTGCCTAGCCAGTTCTCGAAGATGAGAGCAGTTGGCTTAAAACATATTTTGCACCAGTACTCCGAACATGTATGCTCAGAATTAATCAAAGTCAAGGGCAGTGAAACACGACCTAATTTCTTCCAGATCCTACCAATGTTTGCTGCACACATAGCCTATAGCTTTCCAGATGTTTCTTGCATCTTATCAAAACGTTATAGTTATTGATGCAGAAAAACAATTGTTTTATCTTTGTTGGGCAGGAAAGAATGGGAAAGTGCGCATTGAATTTTTTTTTCAAACGCATTGAAAATTCCATATTCAAAGAACTAAAGGATACAAGAGATAGCACCTCAATTCGTGATACAACGCCTTTTGTTACAGATATTGTGTCTCCGCCAAGAGGATATCCCACAACGGTTACTGAATCCTGCATACGTTTGAACCATAGAACAATGCCATATAGCCTCAAGTATGATAAATGTCTGTCATATTTGCATGAGTGAATGAATAATGACTCCAGCTCTGACACAAATTTTTAGGGCATTTGATGTGCACCCAACAGACATTACATGCAACCTTATTACAGCTACAAGTGCGTAGATTCTTTTCTTTTTACTACAACTAATGATTAATAACAGGAAAAAAGACATCCATATCAGCATGAGGATAGAAGATACATCAAAAACATCATGAAGATCATTGAGTACCTGAAGGCATGGCAAACGACCAAACTGAAGTGGCTCTGATCCTTTCCAAAATTCTTCGTTATCAACAGAGAGCAAAGCAAGGTCACATTCAGTACCCCTAGCTAAAACCTGTAAATCACTTTATCAGACAACATCTTACAAAGTCTTTTTTATAACATTTAAATAAAGTATTTTTAGTGCCTACAATATGGGTTGCATTCAGGGGCAAGTTTATGTACTACAAAACTTTAAATTTTAGTCTCAGAATAAAAATAAGGTTTGCATGTTATGATAAGTAACAGATACATGAATATAAATTGATTTCCCCTTAATATATTTTAATTCCAAGTTCTATAGGTGAACCCTCCAATCCGCGTAAGTCCAATTGAATGTAGTCCATAAGGTTGAAAAACTAAAATGGTTTGCAATGGATATTGGTAGTCAGAAAATGAGCAAAAGGTTCCCTCAGGAGTCAGGGAGCATAAAAATCAGAAGCATATATCTATGTTCAAAGACATAAGATATCAGATTATGTCATAACCAAACAGTTGCCAGTCCTACTTCAAAAAGAGCTACAATTTAGATAAAATCTCTTGAAGCAGCACTGGAACTGCTGACTTACCTTGGCAATATACTTTTTGTCATCTCCCCTTTTCTTTACTTTCACCTATATCGAAAAGTATCCTTATCTCAATAATATAACCGATAAATATAAACCATTATCCATAAAAAACAACAGTACATCAATATCAGCAGCAATTTCAGTTAGTTCATCTGGTAGCGATTACTAATGATTAAGAAGTCAAAACCGAAACAGTATCAAAGCAAAATAGTGAAAAAATATATATTGTATAGTAAAAGTGAAGAGATGTAACTCCAATTAAATAATCACCTGAGTGTCATGCTCGACGCAATGTGCATTTGTCAAGAGTTTCCCATCACCAATCATAAAAGCACTGTATAAGGACAAGCCTTGTAAGATTCTTGAAGAGGTTCTCAATTCAAGTCATTAGATTTCTAGCCATTTAAAATGAGCCACCTCTTCCAACAGATTTGCATAAAGCTCAAACATATAGGATGCATAAGTTAAGCATGGAGTTATCAAAAGTCAAACAATGTGAATCATAAGAACACTAGATTGTTAGTAGCTTAAGCAGGATGCCTATCAGAATGAAAGAATGAGCATTTTTTACAACCATAGTACCAAAGTTATCTAACCAGTACAAGAAAGAACACTTTGCAACTTCACTGATAGATACAGCATCATAAAACCACTAAATTCGGTGTGAACTATGCATGTTCATTTCCCAAATGCCTAAAACGAACAGACAGGTAAATCTTGCCTGGAAACAGTAAAAGTAACAACTCAATCAGATGACAGATACATATGTTAGATGAATAAGCTACCTCCCACTGCTGGAATGTTGCCTTTGCTTTTGCCAAGGAAGGCCATAATCAGGTGCAATATGAGTGCAGTAGACCTAATGAGAGAGAATATTTCAGGTGAAAAGATATCAACCAATTTTAAAAATAAAGAAAAATTATATTTGATACAAGATCGTGAAGCACATTGGAACATTACGTTTGGCATAATATACCAAAAAGGAATTTGTAATGAATAGTAGAGGCAGTGCTTAGTCCATAAATAATATATCTTGCTAAAATTATAGCTTAGGATAATGTGCGATTGTAACGAAAAGAAGCATCATATATAGCCAGTGCGTTCTTGAAGCCCACCTTGACGACAGCATTTAGGAATTTGTCCTCTTCAAGATCATCAAAATCAGCAACCTAATATAATAGAAAAGTTAGCAAAAGGCATAATTTGAAAGATGTAGTTATGACACTGAATCAAATATCATCATGGCCTGTAGATATTCCACAGAAAAAACACCAGATTTATATGAATGGAAATAAGTTGGTGTGCCCATTGGTTATCATAGCTTATATGTACAATAAGCAGCTGATGACACAGTAAGAGACACCATCACAAAGGAATCAGGGTGAAGTACGAGTGTGACTTATTGGTGATGTAGTGAGTGCAGGGATTCAGATTGACACTTTGAACATAAATCCCAAATACATACAATTATTACGGGGCATGGCATCAAATGGAAATTCAAAGCATCCAGCCAAGCACTAGTATATTATCGACATGGAAGAAGCAATGAAGTAGAGTCAGATCCTAACATCAAGGGTACACGCCGACACTAATCTAATTGGCATATTCATTCTAGTTGGAACTGCAACACTGCAAATTGTGAATAAATCACGCAAAACTATTGCGACACGCTTCACACCTGCGGCTCCTTGAAGTCGATGGCGAGGCCCCGGTCCCTGCGCGACGACGACGCCTGGGACCCTCCTGCGCCACCGCCGCCGCCAATGCCGCGCCGCTTCTTCGACACCCCGTCGGCCTGCGAGCATCCGACGCGCGCAACCAAACGAGAGAGCATTCCAGTCAGCGCCGCGCCTCGCCGAGAAACCCAACCCATTGCCCACGAGAAGAGGGCGGCAAACCGAAAAGGACACTCACCGGCACGCGACGCGCCTCGTCGAAGCGGCGGCGAGCGCGCTGGTGCCGCGGCGCGCCGGCGACGACGGTTGAGCGGAGGCGGCACGAAGAGGAAGCCGAGGCCACGGGCGAAGCGGTAGAGGGGAAGGGGAGGAACGCCGGGGAGGGGAGGAGCGCGGCGACGCACGCCATTGCCGCTGGTGCTGGGGAAGTGGGGAGGTGTGAGGGGAAGAGGTTTTGATTTGGGTTTCCGCCCGCCTCCGAGCGAAGGAGGCGAGCTCCTTATCCTCTTCAGTTGGAAGGGCACAGAGTCACGTGCGTGGAGCGTGCGATAATGGAATTTAAATATCTTCATCCAATATTCATAGATTAAGCAGCATAATTCGAATTATCTAATACTCCATCCGTTTAAAAATATAATTATTTCTAGGTTTATCTAAATCAATACTCTCTCTATTTCAAATTACTTGTCATCTTAGCTTTAAGCACAAAAATTAAGAAGAGATAAAAAGATGAGATGTGCTGAAAATGTGGAGAAAAATAGAGGTATAGATATATTGAGAATAGAAAATGGTGCATTGGAAAGCGAGGATGTCAAGCAAATTGGTAAAACTTGAAGAGGCTAAAATGACAAGTAATTTTAGATGGAGAGAGTATTATTTAAATTTGGCCATTAATAATGATAAATTGAAGATGTTTTATCGTATATAAATTATGTTATTCAATTTCTTATGAAACAAACTTTTATAATATGTACTGTAACTCTTTATAGTAGAATTTGTTTACTATTTTAGATATTACTCCTACCGTCCTAATAAAAGTTTATTTCTAGCTTTTATTGACTACGACTTTGATCAATGATTTTAATAAATTTAATTAAGTTTAATAATATAAACTATATATATTATGAAAGTATTTTTTTGATGAATATAAAAGTACAAACACTAGGTTTTTCAATTTAATCGAATCTATAAAAATCATTGGTCAAAGTATAAATCAACAAAAGCTAAAAATAAACTTTTACTCGACGGAGGTAGTATTAGGCAAAGTTAAAAAAAGTTGATTTTGCCTAAAACAAAAATAGTTATATATTGGAAAAGAGGTAGTATGAAGTACATTCGTTTTTAAATTATTGTCACTTCACTACTAGTAACATCAAATTTACCTATTTTCTTATTAAAAATTAGTAAAATTATAAGTTGTGATTCAAACAACATTAACAATAAAGTGATATAACAAAAATATGTTCTATTTATCATATTTTTGAATAAAATGAATAATAAAAGATGATTCTAGAAATCAAATAACAACAATAAAGTAGAGAGAGTAAATATTTATTTGTTATAGTAAAAGCTAGAATATTCAGCAGAAGTGAGATTTGTACCGCAAGAACACATGTTATACCAGTTGATTAGAAAAACAAACTTGATTCCTAGCTTACACTGGGGGCGTTTGGCGAGGCTTGCATGGCTGAAGCTTATGTGTTTTAGTATACTGTACGAGTAACTACAGAACATAAAGCTGGTATAAACCTCCAAAACATGACCCGTATGGCTCGGCTAAATGCGACTCATGTGAACAGTATTTTTATTATATACTCTTTTCGGTTTTAAATTATTGACACCATTGAGTTTTAACATTAACTTTGATTATTTGTTTTATACAAAAAATTTGCTCTAATATATAAAATTATCAGTCGTGATTTAAATTTTTCTAATGATAAATCAAATAATAATATAATTTTACACATTTGAAAAGTAAAACACTTACTCCCTTCATCTCAATTTATAAGCCACTCTAAACTGCTCAAAATTTTGAAATTATAAGGAGAAAATTCCTTTCTTGGTCTTTTTAATTTTGAACTTACCTAGCTGGATAAAATTTTATCTTTCATTTTTTTTTGACCCTTTCGTTAGTTTAGGCCACTAAAATGTTAAATAAGAAGTCAAATAACCATTTTACCCCTATTACAAAATGAACCACCACAATGTTGTCAGTTTAAATTTGTTAAAAAGTTAACACTATTACGCTTTCGTGTTAAGTATATGTAAAAAAATAATAATGTTATAATTTTATTTTGAAAAAGTGCACACCATCAAATTGACACAATACAAGTTGATTTTTCAAGAGGGGTAAAATGGTCATTTGACTCTTTATTTAACACCGTTAGAGGTCTAAACTAACGAAATGATCGAGAAAGGAATAAAAGATGAAATTTTGTTCGGATAGAGAAGTTCAAAACAAAAAAGTAAAAAAAAAAGCGGTGACCTTTTTAGAGTCAAATAAAGAATTCTCTCAATTATAAATCATTCCTACTTTCCGAGACAATTTTTTCTCCTCCTAGTACAACTCCACTCTATCACTTTTCTCCTTTAAAATATCCCACTTTTTCTATTTTTTAATTCTCATGCCCGAAACCCAAAACGATTTATAAAAAAAGAGAGAGGAAGTAGTATACAAGTTGACAGTGGGTTGGAATAGCTGCTTTGATATATAGGATTTGGATTTCTCCCTGGATGGAAGTCACTTTTCTCCTTCCCTGCTTTGATAGGATCTGAATAAGTATTTATTTTAATTTTAAACATTATATTTAACTATATTACTCCCTCCGTCCCATATTATAGGCGTTTTAACGAGGGACATGAGAATTAAGGAAAGTGGAAAAAGTGGGATGTGCTGAAAACGAGGAGGAAAGAGATAGAGATAGAAAATTATTGAGAAGAGAGAAAGTGTATTGGGAAGTGAGAATTACTTATAATTTGGGGGTGGAGGGAGTATTATTTGAAAATTTTATGTAAATATAAAAATAAAATAAGTCACTTAAAGTATTTATAGTACTAAAATAAGTATTCTCTCTGATTTTAAAAATTATTGCCACTATTGATTTTTAACAGCAACTTTGATCATTTGTCTTATTAAAAAAAATTTTTAATATGTAAAATTATTATTCGTGATTTAAATTTCACTAATGACATATCAAATTATAATAAAATTTTACACATTTGAATAATTTTTTTAATAAAACGAATAATAAAATTGATATGAAAAATCAATGTGCCAATACTTTAAAATAAAATTAAAGATAATACTAACTCATGAATAATTTTTTATATTTTTTAATAAGACGGATGATATCGGCAAAAGGCTGAGGGGTCCAGCCGAGGCGGAGCCCGCGCGCGCTTTCCGCTCCCGCTCCCCGGGCACCGGCCGCCGGCGAAGTGGAGTCAGGGCAATGGATCCGTAGTTCGATTAAGTTCTTCTTCTCCAGCGTGTCCGCCGCTGCTGGGATGATCGGCGGCGACGCCAGCAACGGCGGCAGAGGCGGGGACACCCAGGTCATGTACGGGGGCACGCCTCCGTTCGGTGAGTGAGTCTTGTCTCCACTCCCTCCCAAATCGAGTAAAGGCGCTCACTTTGGCCGCTGAACGTGTGTTTTGTTTAGGTTCTCCGGTGAGTGATGGCGGCGAGAAGCAGGGCAAGAGCGACTGCGTCGCGCTGTGCTGCGAGACGCAGCCTCTGGATGACGTCGGGACTCAGCTGGTGGACGAGGTGGAGGAAGAGGAGGGCGTGGCTGTCGATTGGATAGAGACGCAGTTGCTGGAGAACGGGGAAGAGGATGGTGCTGATTACGGAAACCAAGTGGAGACACAGTTGGAGGTAGATCACGATGATGAGGAGGACGACGAGGAGCACCCCGGTGGCGTGGATGACAATGCCTGCAGCGGGATTACATTCCAGTTGGTTGCGGAATGCGAGGGGGAGGGAGGGAAAGGTGGTGTCGATGCCATGGTGGACACAACTGGTTGACGAATCTGAGGAGGAGGAGGATCGAGTGGACGATGGTGATAAAGTGGATGTCGGCGAGTGGGGGAAGACCGAGTTGGTTGAAGACTCTGATGAAGAGCTAGGTGACGATGAGTCGAGTGAGGGTACTCAAGTGCTGACTGAGAATGAGAGCCTGCCACGTTACGAGCAAGACTTGGCGCCGGGATTGGATGGAGGTGTTGAGGGGGTTAATGGTAAGGCAGAGAGGCATTTGGATGACAAGAACGTGGTGGATTCTGACGCTTCAACAGATGAAGAAGCTGATGCAGGTTAGTTACGAGCTACTCCAAGCGTTATTATCTTAATCACATAGTGGAAGATGTTTCTTATGAAATGTTAACAGGTTGCAATGTTGTGCCTTTCAGCAAGAGCGCGGCAATTTTTATTGGTTGCAGTTGAGATACTTGCGGATTTGAAATTGTCCTGCATTGTAGTTTATGCTCTGTATTCTGAAATTCAGCACTTCCTGGTATAATTTTGTCGCAAATCAGAAATGTTTGTAGTCACGGATTGGACAATTACAATATAATCTCTCTTATTAAACATTTTTGCTGCTTCACATTG
The DNA here is from genome assembly GCA_001602275.1 of Zoysia japonica. Taxonomy (NCBI): domain Eukaryota; kingdom Viridiplantae; phylum Streptophyta; class Magnoliopsida; order Poales; family Poaceae; genus Zoysia; species Zoysia japonica. The sequence continues at coordinate 128,400 of BCLF01000166.1, read as the reverse complement.
TTGCCCTTAGTAAAAAGGTCATTGAGCTTAACTGTAGCCTAATTATTGTGGCTATCACCATAGTTGCCTATAATTTGTTTTTCTATTACTCCAAAGTAATAGGGAAATAATTTTGTCAAATGCAAAAGATGTTCCTCACATTATCACATCATGAAGAACTGCACAGTTTTCTGTTATTTTATTCCTACAAGAAATGTAATACTACCCTAATTTTCTTATATCTGGGCACATTGGAACCTGCTATTTGTTTCCTGATGTCAGCACATATGTTACATCTAGGACACCTTCAGATGAAATTGGCTCCTGCTCGTGCTTCATCAGTACAAACCTGTGAACTCGCTGAGGCACATGGCATAATTTCAGTGAACATCACTCGCGAAGAGAAACAGAAGGGCTCCGACAATGGAATGCATCTTCTGCCAAAATTTGTAGGTAATCCCTCTTGTAGCACCTCCTTTCGTTATCTCCCTGATTGTGCGATTGATATTCACTCCCATGGTTATGTACAAAACCATGATAGCAAAGGCACAAAAGGCAGAGATAAGTGCTCAACAGCAAAAAAGCTTTTTGCTGACATGATTGCTGATGATGGTGAAAGTAACAGATGTTTTTCTGGATTAAGCTACATTGGATCACAAGAGCCTGGAGATCTTTCACAAGCAAATTCTTTTGAAGTTGTGGATACATTGATCTCACTCAATGGCGGATTATTATCTCAAGAAACTACCCCAATAAAGAAGGAAATGGCAAAGCTACGTTTTTCAAATATGAGTGGGAAGACAGAAATATTTGAATGGGTGGATATCCGTGAAGATGATGGCGGAGGTCAGTTTTTCAATACAAACAAAGAACTCCTATTGAAGAAGTCAACTGTTAGAGGGAAACAAAAGACTCATTCTGCCAGAGAAGATAAGTGTTCAGTGAAAGTTGCAAACAACATTGGGGAATCCAAGGACAAAACAAATTCCAAACTATGTGAAACGTTTGAAGCAATTCCTTTATCAGATTCGAGATTACTCAAAATTAATGTGAAGAGTAAGCTGGCTTCTGGAAAAAGGACTAAGAAAAACCTTTTGAAGGACTTGGATGATCTGTCACATGCCAAATCATTGGAGATAGTGCCAAGGATCTTCAGTCATCTGGAAATGGACGCACAAAACATAACCGTGTAAACAATGTTCAGAACCTTGAACCATGCAGAGGTGAAGAAACTACTGATGTTGCCTGCAGGGTGCCCCTATCACACCCTAAAAAGAGAAGAACATCTACAAGAATGATACGGTCAAAGGCTACTGCAATTGCCCAAACTGCTGCAGATCATGAGGCACCAAAAGTAGTGCCAAGGCAATACAAGAAAAGACGGGTTTTTGTCCGAAGCTTTTCTGATCTGCTTAAGTACGCAAAGAGGGAACCATCCACTATTATAAGAAAGTCGTTGGCTGGTTCTCCTATTCTGAGTTCTTCTGTAAGAGTTGACAGCAAAACTTCTTCTGGTTTCGGTGGCTCTGTACAACAAATGAAGGAACCTCCCCATGTTGAAAATTTTAGCAAGTCACCAAAAAATATATCACAAGATTCTGATACTGTCCTGAAAATGTTGTCAAAAGAAGTTAATGACTTGTCACCTACTTTCAGTCCTCTGAATCCATCAAAAGGCTCAAGTAAGAGCTTGTCAAAACCTTGTATTGCCAGAGATCTATTGAAATTTAAACCTGAAAACGTATTTCTATTTCCTACATTGTAGTCACAAACTTTTTTCAAACTAGGTAATCATGATGACTCGTCTTGCAGATTTTGGCACGTTTGGGAGTTCGTTAAGCATTTTTCATTTCAGATGCAACACACTTTGTGGCAGATGGCTTTTACCAAACAAGGAAAATGCTAGAAGCAATAGCCCTCGGCAAGCCAGTAGTTACATCAATGTGGCTTGAAAATTGTGGTGAAGCAGGCTTTTATATTGATGAGAGGAACTATATATTGAGGGATGCTAAAAAGGAAAAGGAATTAGGTTTCAGCATGCCGCTATCCTTAGCCTCGGCTTGCAAGCATCCTATTCTGCTGGTATAGTGAATTATGGTTTTCTGTTTTGCCTCTGCACATCCTGTATCATTTTTTTACTAGGAAATATACTTGCAGGGGAAAAATGTCTTTATAACATCGAAAGTGAAGCCAAGTCGAGAATTGGTGATTAGCTTGGTCAACGCATCATCTGGGAAGGTTTGCTATATGTTCATTCCAAAAACTACTTATAGCCGCATTTAAATAAATTGCATGTAAACGATAGCTTGGCTATAGATATTTGGGTAAGCAGTGAACTATTATACTTCTCATATGAGTTTGGGACTCATTTGTCCTCTATAATATGGCAAGTATAATATAGAAGCCTTATCCCCCTCTGTATTGATTGGAATTCAGCTCATGCACTCTCTGATGGCTTGCTGTAGTAGTCGGACTGTATTGTTGGCAGCGTGCTTAATGTTTGAAACTTTGAATTATCATGCTCTGGAGACATGTGCACTGTTTTCATGTGTGATTTTTAAATGTGATTCCATCTCAATGATTACCATCCATGCAAGCAAGCCTAATTGTCTGTGTTTGTTTTGTACAGCCATTAGAGAGGGTGGGAAGATCCATACTGAAGGAAGCGAAGGTACCTGATGACCTACTGGTTATCTCATGCGAAGAAGATTACCAAACTTGTGCACCACTGCTCGAGAGAGGTTAGAGTTATTTGCATTCTACTTCTCATACCATTTCCATCCAAATCCAGTGGTCTGGACACCCAGCTAACGTACATCAGTGCCCACAGGCGCCAGAGTCTTCAGCTCGGAGCTTGTACTAAACGGTATAGTTATTCAGAAGCTGGAGTTCGAGAGGTGAGCGAAATTGAAGCCCATCAAACATGGCATACTTCACTGATTTTCCTCCATAGATCAGTGTTCTTCCTTGTGTGTGCAGGCACTGTCTTTTCGCGGACTGTGTCAAGCAGACCCGCTCGACGAGGAGGTTGAAACTTGAAAGGCACGGTGCATAACCGGTTTGCACCTGTATCTAAACGGCCATAGCTATGGACAGGTCATGTAGATGCCTAGAATGAAAAGGTGGCGCAGATGTAATTTCTAGCTAATTTCTGCTCTGCTTCCTCAGTTCCCCCAGTCCAAGACCAGTGTAAATTTATACTGCCTAAACTGTACTCATGCTTCCAGTGTTTTGGTGATGGCCATCTACGCAGAATGACAAGTTCTGGGACTATAGGTCAGATGTAAATATGTAGTCTGCAGGTCTTGTGTGTGGCACCCCTCTCCTACCTGTTGCATGTAACTGAATTTTTTTTTAATGGAGGTGGTGCGATTAATGTTATTTTTTATTCCACTTCTTTATTTGTGATTTTGTTGTTCCCTTTTCTCCCCAGTTGAAAGAGCTGAGCCGAATTGGATGGTTCCAGTGGATAGAATAATCTCTCTGGTTTTAAAATACTAACACCGTTGACTTTTAATTTTACCTTTGATAATTTATTTTATTTCAAAAAGTATATTAAATATTGTATATTTTATTATAATTTACTTACTCATTAAAGGTATCTGAGTATGCTGTAGGACACACTTTGGGTTAATTTAAAAGTATTTTTGTCTAAAAGAGTATCATTAACTTTCTAAGCGTACATCCAATTTTCTTGAGAACAATGAAGACAAGTATTTGCGAACACGCTCTAGCTGCGTTTAACACATAGGTCTGGGTTTGACTCAGACCTCGGCCGACGACCACAAAAGTGAAGGGTGCCAGACACAAGTTTCATTTGCACAAAACTCAGATTTTTGGACAAGCCATATTAGATTTTCTTAAACCTTCTTTTGTGAAATGTAGAGAAGAGGCAGTTCCTCGAAACAGAGTCTTAACCTCACAGGTCGAGTTTCTTTTAGTAACCGTTCAATTCACCATATTTGAATGAAGCTCCGACAATGAATCTGTACCCTCCAAGGCAGTGTGTCTTAAGTGGATTGCAAAGTACATCACCAAGAGCGTGTTTGGTTGAACATCGATGTTGTCATCCAGAATATAATGGATGAGTTTATCCATCATAGCATTTAGTTTGATGGCTAAGGTCTATTTTTTTTGTTTGGTTGGAGACGAGAATCCATATCTAAATATAGTATATTTTAATAATCATTTAATTATATTCTAATTAATATATGCTAAAAAAATCAATAATATCATATCATAATAATTAGTAATCAATAAATAATTACTAATTTACACCTACTAATTAAATTTGTTCATAAATTACTCACTAATCAGTATATTAACACTTATATATATTACGTAATCTTTCCATCCTAATTTACTTGTCATTCTAGCTAAGATTTAACGTGTCTAGATTCAATGGATCTTCAATATATCTGGACATTGTGTATATCCATATACATTGAAGATACAATGAAATCTAATAGATAGCAAGAATATATACATTATCAAAATAATATCTACAAGTCATTATCCTATATCTCTTCGTTCCTCCATCTAAACACATCCAAAAAGTTTTCTTTTATACTACCAAATTTAAAAGATCCAAAGTGGTAAAACCCCCATAAATCTTTTGCCTTGTAACCATAAGATGACATATACAAATCCTAAAAACAGCTTCTTACATAAATAAAAAAATTCACGTAAAAAAGACTGACGTTTCTTCTGGACCCGCCGTGAGTGGGAGCTACGTACATACGCGAGCTACCATCACTATCAAATTCAAAAGGAGGAATAGAGGATAAATAACAACAGCCCAACGTCATCTAACGACAAAAAAAATTTGAGCTGTGTTCACATATTTGCCAGGCTGTTGTGTTAACGCGAGGGAGATTAAACCAAAAAAAAATCCCTAAAAATTCTGGACGCGCCCTGACGCTGGCAATGTGAACCCGCACCAGACGTTTGAACCGCGGCACCCGGAACGGCTAGTAACGCCCTTCCAAAAAACTGCTCAAGACCAGCGGAGCAGAGGGATAGCCGAGGCCGGACGGCGCTCATCTCCGCCGTCCGATCGAGCACGGACGTCCCAGATCTCCAGCGGCCCGGCAGGTCCCGGCGCCCCGCCAGCGTGGCGCCCGCCGAGCATGACCCGGCAGGTGCCGCGGCGCGTGCTATATTACCCGCCCGCCGTCGCCGCGCGAGTCCGCCGCCCGCGAGCGCTCGACACTCGACTCGAGTTCTCCTCCTCCTCGCCGTCGTCATCGACGGGTCGCCGGACCTCTACAACCCGCCGCTCGCACCCTCCTCGTCGTCGCCGGGCTCCTGCTCCCGCTAGTCCGCCCGCGTCCTCGAGCACTGGGGATCTCTCGCTGCTCTTCGACTTCCGTAGCCTCCCCGCCGCGTGCGCGTGGATCGGGGGACTCCAAACCCTAGCCCGCGCCGTCGGAGGGGCCTCCAGCTGCGGGACGAACGGACCGGGTGAAGCTGAAAGGTTGTGATCTCCCTCCTTCAGCTCTACTCCGCGTTTGCTGTAGCATTTCCGTTTCCTCGCGAGTTTTTTCCTTCATCGGGGAGAACGGACCGGTTGAAACCCTATCCGTTTTCGGTAGTTCGTGTGATAGATGAGATTAGTAGCAGGGTTGATTGGTTGTTTGTACATGTGGATTACGTGAGAGGTAGCGTAGATGTTGCTTTGATCGAGTTGTTCTATCGTTGTTACAGATAGATGTAGCCATGTAGATGCAAGAATGGGATCGGGAGAAGACCATGGAAGGGATGATCGATTGTGCGTTAGGTTAAGGAATGGATTGCTTGGTTGTTTGAGATTACCACGGATGTTTTAGGCGGTACCTTGAGCAACTGCCTGCTGCTGGCCAGACCCTGTATATGGTGCCCATCTAGGGGGGGGGGGGGGGGGGGGTTCTT
>BCLF01000166.1:70509-114814 GCA_001602275.1 Zoysia japonica | reverse complement strand
GGAACGCGAGCGCGCGGCTGACCGCGCCAACGACGTAGTAGAGCTCGCCGACCGTGGCGCCGGACCCGACCCACGCCTCGGCGCGGGTGGCGTCGACGCGGACGCCTCGGATAGCGACGAGGTCGAGCACGGCAAACCGCTCGCGCTGGGCAATGGGAGCGGTTTACTGTGTTAGGAACCATTTTTTTCTAATGGGTTCAAACCGGGAGGTTGAGGGACAGGCTGGTTCCTCCGCACATCCATTCGCGTTGAAATTATTCTTCAAGGATGTTGCTCCGACGATGGCCTGCAGGCTCCGATGCTGTTGTTGCACGCTTTGCGTAGACTCCGACGATGACCGTTTCTGCTGCTGTTGAATCGCTGAGATTCGTGATGGCGAGGTGGAGAAACAGGGCGGATCGAGGTGAGGATGAGGAAGATGCGGCGGCGGCGTGGTGGAGGAAGGCGGCAACGAGATTGATCCTAATCACCGATTCGGAATTGAGTTTAAGATAGTCGCTGAGAAAAGATTAATTTGATAGATATTATTATAATTTTGTAAAATTTAAAATATACTATTCAAATCCAGTGTCATTCTTACTGGAAAAAAAATGGAGCGACTGAGCTCGGCGTGCCCTGAAAGTTTTGTTACGAACCACGGAACGAGCAGTAAGAGCTCCCGTTCGATCTCCCAAGGCACCACGCGGCATCCATCAGAGGTGGGTTCGCAGCGCGCCTCCCCTGGGACCCTGTTCCTGTACTTTTAACAAAACTTCTGCTCTCTCCGATTCCAATACAAGCTTAGTACTTCCTCCGTTTTCTTTACTGTCATTTTAGAAGTAGATAGGAGGATTAAGGACAGTGAAAAAGATTAGATATACTAAAAATGAAAATAAAAAAAATTTTGTGAACTGTAGAAGTAATTGAAGACAGAGGGAGAAGTATTTTTAAATTTTATTTACTACAATTTTGACAAATAATTTTAATAAATTTATTTTAATTTAAAATTTTAAAATTTGTACTTTTAAATTATTTTAAAGAAATATTTTCATAATATATATAATTTATATTATTAAACTTAAATAAATTTATCAAAATTATTAATCAACAAACAAACTTAAAAATAACTTTTAAAAGACCGGAGGTAGTACTACACAAAAAGCGGCGTCTTCTAGAAAGCCTCTGCTGAATCCGATGTCTTGATGGGTCCGTCTCTCGAGCACGGAACGGATCAAAAGGCACACGAGAAAACATGCGGCTCGGATTCGGACTTCTAGACGCCGACCTGCAGCCCGCATTCCAAAAGCAGTACTAGTAGTAGTACGCTTTTCCGGGAAAAGGTCGGAATGCTAATCCAATCCCCCGTTTTAAATTCCGTCCACGGCCCTGTGTTTCCGCATCCGGCCAGCCAACCTCTCTCACTCCTCCTGTCCTCCATGGACGACAGCGCACGCCGTCGCCAACCCGTGACCAAACCGGCGCCGTCCCCCGTCGCCTCGTCGTCCTGGACGCCGCAACAAGAAGGCACGGGCGACTCGGAGTCCGACACCGGCGCCGACGCGTCGTCGAGACCGGCAGGCCGCTACGACGACGACGACGACGCCGAGTCCTGCACCGGCGGCGCCGGCTGCTGCTTCTTCAACGTTGGCCGCGAACGCGCCAAGGACGGCGGGGGCGGGCGCGAGTCGGCGCGTGAAGCGTTCGAGGGATACGGCTACGAGGAAGCGGAGGTCGACAGCAAGATGACGGTGGTCGGGCCCTGCCCCTGGTGGCGCCGCGCGGTGGAGTACGCCGCGAAGGATGGCGGACCTGGCGCCGGGTGCGCGCCGGCGTTGGCGGTGGCGGATGAGGTGCCTGGGGGTAGTGGACGCGCCGCGGCGGAGGTAATCAGCAACAGGCTGTTCTGGGAGGCTTGCATTGCCCACGGATACTAGCGCTAGCTACTAGAGTAAAACTAGGTGCGTGCCGCCATGGATGCGATCGTCAGAGCTTCTGATTGATCGATCATGTTAAGTAAGATTACACATTAGCTACCGACATTGTGCATATATATATATATGGTCGTGAAGTTCCATCAAGAATCCCACACATAACTGAAGATACCACCCATCTATACTGATCGATTCGTTGCAATGGAGGAAACTGCTGATGGCCGGCTGTTAATTTTTTTCTTTCTATCCATTCTGTGTGATCCGCTACGTTTCACCTTGGCCGTTCCTTGAGGTGTCTTTGCTGCCGCTCGTCAGGTCGTGTACCTACGTAGCTTGTACGTATACTAGGACTCGCGTATGGTAGCCGCAATTCTCTAGACGCTGAATCCAATACGTTACTGTATACCGACGTACGTCTTCTAGAAGGCGCCGGGCGGGCGCGCTGCACATGTACACGCGACCTCGAGTGCTGATTCCGGCGGCTTCTTCTAGAACGCCGCCCTACGTTTTTCTTTTCATTCCGGCGAGCCGCACAGACTCCAGTGCAGATCTCGAAAAAGCGATTTAAATAAAATACAAAGAAAAATCCAGATTTAACAACCCAAGGGTCAAAAAGAAATGCATAGTTTTTTTTAAGATACTCCCTCCGTTCTTAAATTGACATCGTTATTATTTTTAAATTTCAACTTTGATTATTTGTTTTATTTAAAAAATTATGATAATTTTATATATTTTATTATAATTTACTTTATTATTAATGTATTTGAAACATAGTTTTATACATTAATGCTAACTTTTTAAATAAAATTTGAAGTCAATAACGACGTTATTTTAAAAAACCCAGGGAGTAAACTACGAAAGCGAGACAGCGATGGATGCTCGAGCGGAGCATCCTTCGAGACGGTCTCTTTGTTTGTTTGACGATCGAGGACTGACTCACCGCACGCACTTGGGTGCTCAATCACGACACGTTTTTTGTTTTGCTTTACATGTGTAATCCATGTGTTATGTAAGCACCACGTGCGGAAATGGCACGCCACGTCGGCAAGGATCCATCGAAGAGCCTGCCTAGTAGACCTGGTTCTCGGTTGCTTTGATAAGTACGATTTGACTTTTTCTCATCGTCCGAGTCATCCTCAACTCGCCGCCCATCGACCGTGCTCTGGACCTTAGGAACCTGCCACTACATCGGCAGCCACCGGCGCCGTCCTCCTGTTGCCACTGCGTCTTCGACTTAGGGCCTATTTGAAGTAGCTGGAGCTTTTGTAAAAGCTGATTTTTTTGAAAAGCTGACGATCTAATTTGAAAAGCTGTTTGTCTGAGACATGCTGATCGATCCGAGAAGTTAAGCTATTTGGGTCTCTGCTTCTAAGCATCTGGTTGGTGGGCTGGAAAGGTAAAAAGTCTGAAATGCCTTTTGGATAATGAAGTCTTGATTTATCATAAATTGCATAGAACAGTGTAATATAAAGTTTTATATGTAAATATTTTTGTCACCAAGTTTTGTGACTAATACAAAATAATTACATACCTCCCGAAATAATTGCATAGCTCCACAAAATGCTTACATACCTCCATAAAATAACTACGTACCGCCATAAAATATATATATTCATACCACAAAATAACTAGTGAGTTACCATGTCCTCATCTAATTTCTGTCTGCCGTCAGTGAGTTAGCAATGAATCACGAAAAGCACACATATCACAATCATTCGATGTTGTAGTATTATTTTCCTCTCCTTCCAACACCTCAACCTATGGGATGTAGCTCATCACCTAAGGCACTACCACAAGTAAAGTTATGAAGTGCCGTGCATGCAACGATGATATTTTTTTGCTTCTCAACAGTATTTCGGTTTGGAGAAGCAAGCTCGTTTGCAGTAGATTCTGGCGTTTGGGCCTGGTTGGAACAGCAGAAGCTCTAAAAATCTACCCCAAACAAGACCTAGTTTGTTTGGATCAGCCCAAATTATAATAATTTAGAATATAAAATCCATACTGGATCCAAGCCGATCAGATTATATTTTAGATTACATAATAAAAATATTCATATTATTATAATCCAATTAGCCGAATCCCAGCTAAATCACATTAGGCAAAAATTGCTCGCCAGCAATACCTCAGATCAGTTCACCTGAGAATAGCAGGAACATTTAACTGAAGCTAAGGCACATAAAGAATTGAAGCAAAACTGCAGAGCACACAAAGGAATGATGCAAAAAGTAATGCAATAAATCAGGAAACACCTACAACCAAAGTTATTCCCTCTTAACTGCTGGTATAATAAGATTACAAATATACAACATTACACCATCAGCCTTGGACTCCATCTCTGGAGGACACTCTCCTCAAGTTGTAGTACATGTCATGGCAGAAGAATGCGAAGTCGGCCATGTTCCTGAAGAGCTCCGGCAAGTGCGTCCGAAGGTTGGCTAGTGACTTCTCCCTCACCTGCTTGGCGAGCCTGATGTGGTGGCCCTCCTCCTCCCTCAGCCTGATCTCCACTTCCTCGATGGCATGTTGCCTCTCCTCAACAGGGTCTATGTTCTGAGCTTCTGCAGGTTCAGGGTTTGCGTCCTCGCCCAAGGCAGCCCGTCGCTCCATGTACTTTTGATGCCAGTCCTCAAACTGCTGTCTCTTTCTAATCAGATCCCTGCGAGTTTCCTCGCATCTCCGACGAAGTTTTACCTCCTCGTCCTGAAGGTTGACGATAGTGGTGATGCCGTCGGCGAAGCTTTTGATGGCGGTTTTTGCAAGCTCGATTGGAAGCCTTTCGAGCTGGTCGTGCCAGGCGTATAGCAGGTGCTTGATGGGTGGATCCACCTGCCTTGGAGGGGAGGAGACCTTCTCCTTCAAGTTGCTCTCGATAGGGATGAGGTTGAGCTTCAGCCACGCATTGAGTGCTCTGACGTATGATTTCTGATTGTCCATCAGTTTCTCAAACTGCGTGTGCCACTCCCTGATGATGTCACATAGCTCTTTTGTCTGTTGATGGTGCGAGTCTGTTGTCTCTCTCGGAATAGGAGGAACCTCAAAAGATCTGATAGATGTGATGGTTATATACTGACTCTTGTGATGACGGTGCATAGCACTCCACATCCTAGCCATTCTACCAAAGGTAAGCATTGGGATTAGTAAAAACTGCTATACAATGAGAAGAGCACAAGTTTCTGGTAAGTCAACTATCAATCCAATACATCACCAAAATGAATAATTATCCACGACCTGCTGATTCAAAAGCATGATTTTCTACTTTTGATATTGACTAAATAGATGGATCACTCTTATGGAATTACTCTGTAGTACATATTTACATCTACATCTACAGACAAATAGTACAAGCAATTGTGGAGTTCAAAGTTCAAACTGACTTTGCTGTTTCCTACTACCACAGAAAACTTTGATCAGACAATACCAATTACTTTGTTTATGACTCCTATGTTTGAATAGATTCAAGTGCTTAACAGAAACAACTATCTAGTGAATGACCAATGTACACATAGCAAACATACAGGTGGTGTTTGGATAAATCTGAAATAGTGTATGAAACAGGGATTGGCGAGTATAGGAAAAACGGAGGGTTCAGATGTAAAGGGTGGGAGAAGTGCCAGTATTTACCAGACTACTTCCTTCCCACAATCTATTTCCTTCTTCCCAAACAGCACAAGAAATAGTCAATTTTACAGAAAGTGGAGTAAATTTCGGAAAACTACAACTATGTGTAACATTGCATACAAGAAAAATAAAACTTTCAATTTTAAGAAAACTACAGCAATTTTGAACCTATATATCAGAAAAATACAACTTTGTTTAGTGAACCATAACTAAAACTGAACTCAAAAGTTTCAGCTTCTGATACAACATGTCATAAGTTGTTGTAATTTCTAAAGTTGACAATAATAGTGATTATATTTGACCTGCTAATTCCAAGAAAATAGGGTGGCACATTTCTTAAAAAAAATACAACATTAAACTATACAAGTGAGTTACAATTGAAATTATTTCACCCAATGTTGTTTTCATAGATTGTAAATGCTACGCGAAGGTCAACCATCGTTTAGCCAATATTTGTGGCTACATGGCTGTTTAATCAGGCTAATGCCATTTAATCAGGCTACACAGCTGTTTAGCCAAAACACGGTTGTGCATGTGTATCATTTACACATCGTTCAATCCTGTTTAGGAAAACAGATATTTGAATATCGTTGTAAGTTTTGTTGACATGTTGATAGGTAAAGGAATGTCAAAGATGTCTATTGGATACCATGTCGACATCCTATATGGCAAGTGAAAAGATAAAGATTGGTACCTAAGAACTAACCAATACCTAGGATAGCATAGGATTCATATCACAACATTGTTTTCTTGTAACATAAGTATCTACAGTGTATTTACTTTTTTCCCTGCACTTTTTAATTAATTTCGATCCAACACAAGATCATTTATACATTCCATCGGAGTTACATGGAATAATATAGCTAAAATGAAAAGGATTCCTCAGTTCGTGAAATAGTACTTACCCATCAACAAGATCAACCAACTTTGGGAATAGCTGATCGTCACGAAGGCGATTTATTTCTGAAACTGTTGAATCCATAGCTTGCATATCCACAATGTACCTTGTGTGTAGGTGGCTAACTGCAGCTTTTGTCTTCTCCAGAGTTTCAAGTTTAACACCATGTTTCTTTTGTTTATGCAGTAGAGCTACCTTCTTTTGATAATCGATTTTCATAAGTTCCCCAGCCTAAATTGGCACAGGCAGAAAATAAATTGGTAAATCAGAAAACACGTTAGTCATTTGAGACAAAATCCTGTAGTAACAAGTACATATAATATACCATATTTAAACGATAACTACTACTCCCTCTGTCCCAATTTATAGTTCGTTTTGGGTCCGGACACGGGAATTAAGGAGAATGGAAAAGGTGGGATGTGCTAAAAATGAGGAGAGAGATAGAGATAGAGAAGTGTTGGGATGAGAGAAAGTGTATTGGAAAGTGTATTGGAAAATGAGAATGACTTATAATTTGGGAAAACTTGTGAGCTCTAGAATGACTTATAATTTGGGACGGAGGGAGTACAATTCATATTAGGGGAAACTTTTAAAGAACATGCTTATTTTGTAATGGACAGTTTATTTGCACTATATGCACTCTGCTTCTACATAAATATTTGATGCACTTCATACTCCCAAAGCTCAAGATTAGGCTAACAAAAGGGATTTGACTTTAGATGTGTCCAAAAAATAGGGTGCATCCAAAAATAGAATAACGGTACGAATAAAATCCCTACTGATTAAGAGCGTTTTGAAAAATACTAGTGTGAGAAATGAAAAGGATAAATGTGAAAAAATGTCAGAGCTCTAATGCATTCTTATTACATGCAGACAAATAGACCAGAAGAACAAACAGTTACAAAAGCAGTAGCATCCGAGCTACCAGAATGTTGCAAATTAATTGAACATGCATTACCTTCACTTCATCATAGAGTTTTTTCTCCCAAGCAAGCATTCTATCCAGAACAGCAGCATGGGTTTCAAACCTTTCATTAATTTCAAAATTATCACTCAGATCATCATGGTCAGGTAAGTTCTTGAAGGAGCGATTCCATGTGATAACGTGCATAATTTTTGTAGAGTGGTCGATATGGCCTAAAAGCATCAAGAAAAACCATTAGAAATAAATACAAAGATCTAAATGGTAATTCAGAAACAGGAAACTAATACCAACTCCAATAAAGCTCTCATATGACTCCAATCTCAAATTTAAGAGGCACTAGGTGAAAAAATCTCAACTTCTCACATTTAGGAGCTCGAACTGAGCCCTAATCCAATCTATAGTGTCAACTGGCAGAATCACATGCTGCCACAGACTTCCAACGCCGAAACCTGTGCCCCATTAAGCCTGCCACCATACGCTCAAACTCCGCTGCCTATGTTACCCTGTGCCTATCGCTGCCACATCCTGCAACTGAGCACGTTGTAATAGAAGTAGAATTAGAATTCTCTTGCTGAATAGCAGCTGAGACTAATGACGGTTCAGAGCAGCTATCTTGTACTATAAATAGACCCCCATATGCAATGAAAAAAAGCTAAGCTTGTGCTGCTAAAGTTTCAGTTCTATTAGCTTCCTTCACCTTCTCAGCTCTCCCATAGTTCTTACCCTAACATTTGGTAATCAGAGCCTGTGTTGTGATCCATGGCATCAGCTCCGGCAAGAGAGGATACTCTAGCCTGCTGCGGTCATGCGTATCGTCGCCGTTCCCCTTCCATGACGCGCCGTGGTAGGCGTAGAGACACCACAGAAGTGGTGGTCCAGCGCGTGGTCAAGGAAGTCTGTGACACACCATATCCGCAACTGACGCCCAGCAACTATGAGGATTGGAGCCTCCTCATGAAGGTGAAGCTAGAGGAGAGGATGCAGTCGAGCACGGCGATGCGAGTCGTCAAGATGATTGCGCATCCGTTGACGCCATCCTATCGGCCGCGCCCCCGGAGATGATCCGCACGATGGCAGTGAAGGAGACGGCAAAGAACGCATGGGAGGCCATCCGCTCCATGCACATTGGCTCCGATCGCACCCTCAAGTCGACACTACAACGACTTCGGCGAGGGTGGGAACTCGTCATTTTCGTGAAGGCGAGCAGGTTGACGACTTCACGCTTCGCCTCACTGGGTTGATGAGCTCACTGTCAATCCATGGTGAGCCCGTAACCGAGCAGCGCGACGTAGAGAAGATGCTTCGCGTCGTCCCCAGCAAGTACTCTCAACTTGCACTCTCGATCGAGTCGCTGCTCGACACATCGCAACTCTCGATCGAGGAAGGCAGTTGATGACAGAGAAGCATTAGCGGCAGCTCCGACCGTGGCAGAGGAACCAATCCTCTCCGGTGGGAAGCTTTACTTCACCGAGGAGCAATGGCTTGCTCAGTCGAAGCAAAGGCAGGAACGCGATGGTGGGCCCAAGTCATCGAAGTTCGGTGAGAACACTAGGCGGCGCCCGCGAGGCCCGAGGAAGAAGCAGGGTCACATGAACGACTCTAAAGATGGCGAGAACTACGATGATAAGGACAAGTGCAGGAACTGCGGCCGGTATGAGCATTGGGCCAAAGATTGCCGCAAGCCCAAGAAGGCGCAGGCGCACCTTTCGCAAGCGGACGAGGATGACGATGAGCCCACAGTGCTCATGGCGCAAGTGTGCGCGCTCTCGATGGCACCGGCGGGTGTGCACCTCGATGAACCACGCGCACAAGCGTTCCTCGGCGACACGGAAGATGATGTTGAGCATATCAAGGGGTGGTACCACGACACCGGAGCCACCAATCACATGACGGGCCAAGAGGACGTATTCTCCAACCTCGACCACTCAATCATTGGCTCCGTCAAATTTGGTGATGGTTCGAAGGTTAGCATCAAGGGTCATGACTCTGTCATTTTCAACGACAAAAATTGTCGAGATCATGTACTCCGGGTACTTGATAGCCCGTACTCGTACGTGCAAGACCCTGAGTTAGGGGTCGGACGGCAGCATTCAGGCGCGCGGTCCGACCTCCAAGACGATGATCTACGAAAGCCGCGTCAAGACACACGAAGACGCCGACCTCTAAAGACCGACCTCCGAGGAGACCGACCCCTGGGAGGTAGGTACGGCATTATGACGTATTTACTCCGGCGGCTACCTGCCAACTGCCCTGACAGGACGGGACGAGTTTCACCACGACTACACTCAAGCAGAAGCGGCAGCAGACGATGGACAAGACCCGACGACAATGTGGCTGACACAACAGTGCCGGACAGGCGCTACAGTGCCCACCGTTGCGTGCGACGCAACGGGCCACGCCCGTGCATGGGCAAAACGAATGATGACGACGACAGTGAAGGGCCCACTTGTCAACGAGACGGCAGGATCGCGCAGGGCCCACCATCCTGTAACCCCGGACCGCCCTATATAAAGAGGACCCAGGGAGCGAAGGAACGAACGAACACAGAACAACGAGTAGTATAAGAAACACAGCCAATTTCCAGGGCTCTCGCATCCCTTCTCGCGAGCAACCCCACTCATACGTGCTCCGAGCACTCTCGATCCATACCGGATCCTCTCGCAAAGAGAGAATCCGACCCCTTGTACTATTATCATCGAGATAATCCACTCCCTGGACGTAGGGTATTACACCGCTCGAAGTGGCTCGAACTAGGTAAAAAACTTTCTTGAGTCTCCAGTAGACTAGGCTATATCGAATACGAAGGTACACCACCCCCGCGATCATATTTTCGTACTGTGACGGTGGTCAGAACACCGACAGTTGGCGCGCTAGAAAGAGGCATTCTCTTGGTGTGCTCTCGCTTCGGCTTTTCGATGACTTCCTACTTTGCCGTCATGGGAGACACTTCGGTCTCCCACCTTCGCTTCGGGAGCTTCACGGTTGCTGTCACCGGAGATGGCCGGTCGTGGTGAGTACCCACTTTCGACTTTGGGCAGGCCTTTCGCTTCGAAAGCCTGAACTTCGTCGCCAACGAAGGCGACGAGCTGCGCCTTTAGGCTCCGCGCAAGAGACGTCCCACTCGGTGTCAGCGGAGCCATCTCGTTCTGGGGCACGACCCATCGAAGGAGTGCTTCACTCTCCACGCCCCTAAGGGCGCGGAACCGACGACTCCCGACAATACGTCAGGCGCCAACCCGTCCCCGCGCCCCGCGGTGGACACCGTCGGCCAAGTCTGGCCGCCCCTGGGACGGACTGGCAGCCCCGAGCCTCGGGGCAAGGCTGCAGCCAATCCCAGCGACGCGGCTCGAGCCTGAGGACGGTCCACCTACCAGCAGCTCGTAGTTGGAGGGCCGCCGATTTTCGAGACCTCGCTCGAGAACCTCACGGCAGCAGCGTGCGTGCTCAACGAGACCGCTGCTCCCGAGGACCCAGCGATGAGGGAAGTGTACGACCGCGTACGCTTCTACCTCGTACTGTGCCGGTGGTCAGAAGACTGACAAGAATGGCTCCCACAAAGTCCTCACCGGCGTCTACTTCATCCCACAACTCCGCAATAGCATCATCAGCCTTGGGCAGCTTGATGAGAACGGCGCCAAGATCCACATCGATGATGGCATGCTCCGTGTCTGGGATCGACATGATCGCCTCCTTACCAAGGTCCAGCGAGGTGCCAACCGGCTATACATGTTGCACCTCGACATCGCGCGTCCAATATGCCTTGCTGCCCGCCGCGATAATGACGCCTGAAAGTGGCATGACCGATTCAGCCACATCTCCTTTGACGCATTGCGGCGCTTGTCCACACAGGACATGGTGCGTGTCATGCCAAAGTTGGAACACGTTGAACAACTCTGCGACATGTGCATCACTACCAAGCAAAGGCGCATGCCATTCCCAAAGAAGACAAAGTACTGTGCCGAGCAACCCCTTGAGCTGGTCCACGGTGATATATGTGGGCCGATCATGCCTGCAACTCCTGGTGGACGCCGCTACTTCCTCCTCCTCGTTGATAACCACACTCACTACATGTGGGTGGTGTTGTTGTCCGGGAAGGGTGATGCGGGGTCATCAATCCAGCGGATCCAAGCGGCGGCTGAAACGCAAAGCGGTCGGAAATTGAAGATGATCCGCACCGACAATGGTGGCGAGTTCACCTCAGCTGAATTCACGCACCATTGCAACAACCATGGAGTGCGCCGCCAGTTCACTGTGCCCTATAGCCCGCAGCAAAATAGCGTCGTCGAGCGACGAAACCAGACAGTGGTTGCGATGGCGCGTGCATTGCTGAAACAGAGGAAGCTGCCAGCAAAATTTTTTGGGGAGGCGGTCACCACAGCGGTCTACTTGCTCAACCGTGCTCCCACCAAAAGCCTGGAGGGCAAGATGCCATTTGAGGCCTCGCATAGTCGAAAGCCGACTGTGCAACATCTACGGACCTTTGGCTGCGTCGTCTACATCAAAGACACACGTCCACATCTCAAGAAGCTTGATGACCGGAGTGCCCCCATGGTCTTCATCAGCTATGATGAGCGCGTCAAGGGCTATCGCGCCTACGACCCGGTGAACAATCGGGTACACATCACACGTGATGCCATTTTCGATGGGGCGGCGAGCTGGGACTGGGAGGCTGGCGACTCGACTGCGCCTAGCAGCGATTTTGTCGTGGAGTACATCTTCCCCGAAACAGTAATTCCAAGATCTGGGGGAGTTGATTCGTCTGCTTCATCCTCGCCAGCACCCACGCAAGAGTCCCCAACGACACCAAGTGCACCTGCACCTTCGCCGCCACTGCAGCAGTCGACGCCAAGTCCTGCTCCAGCGTCGGCATCTCCAGAGTTCGTGTCCCCGCTATCTGACGACGATGAGCGGGTTGACGCGTACCACGACGAGGAGCCACTACAGTATCGCACTATCGACAACATCATTGGAGATGCGCCTATCCCCGGCGAGGCACAGCGTGACCTCGACACTAGCTCCCTCCTTGCTAGCGAAGGAGAGCCGAGCTCTTTCGCAAAGGCTGAGCGTGACGCAGCATGGCAAGCTGCCATGAGGGAGATGGACTCTATTGGGCGGAATGACACTTGAGAGCTCGTGAACCTACCACATGGCCATCGCCCAATTGGTCTGCATTGGGTGTTCAAGCTCAAGAAGAATGAGGCCGGTGCCGTGATCAAGCACAAGGCACGCCTCGTCCCCAAGGGCTTAGAAAATAATCCTTGTGTTGTAGCTAGAGCTGGTCGGCAGACCATTGCTTAGTAAGTAAGGTTGTTACAACTGTTTACAGCTAGCTACAGTAGTCAATTTTGTTTTTTCAATTGCTGCTAAGACATAGATAGCTGTAGCAAGTTGTAAGAGAAGTAGAATTAGAATTCTCTTGCTGAATAGCAGCTGAGACTAATGACGGTTCGGAGCAGCTATCTTGTACTATAAATAGACCCCTATATGCAATGAAAAAAGCTAAGCTTGTGCTGCCAAAGTTTCAGTTCTATTAGCTTCCTTCACCTTCTCAGCTCTCCTATAGTTCTTACCCCAACAACTGATAGGCAACATAAACAATGCTTATTAGTTCCAAGCAAGTTGGGGTAAACTAGAGAGGAAGCACACAAGAACTAACAGAGGGAAGCATAGGAGAGGAAGATAAGTTGTAAGAAAGTGAAATGCAAGAAAAACGAAAATGAAGTGTAAATGATATGCCTATCTTTTTTTTTCCAACTTGGGGTGACAGTGACACTAAGTAACTTTCTTACCTTGTGGCAGAATCATTTCTTCAGATAGAAGTTTGGTGATCATATAACCCCTATGAGTACATATATTTAAGCAATTTTAATGGACCAACTAGAACCAACATGACCTCATTCAGTGGCGAAGCTAGCAAGATTTTTATGGTGGTGCACAATACACAATGCATGTTTAATTTGCAAGGAAATTGATCATTTTAACTTGTCAAAAGGAGCTGCTTAGTGGGATTTTTTTTCTTCCTACCCTGGCGCCAGTGCACCAGGGAAGCCTAACGTGGCTTCGCCACCGACCCCATTCAATTTCTACAGATATGAAGCATCACATAAACAGAAAGCTACAACTATTTGTACCATTGTATCACAAAACTACAACGTTTTGGACCTATTTTAGAAAACTACAACTATTTTGAACCGTATGAACAAAAAACTGCACCCTTTGCGACAGTGTGGCTGATGGGTTGGACCAAACCATGGAGCATTTGTGTGAATGACATGTGATACCAAACAACAAAAATTATAGTTTTTTTGTTACTTACAACTGAACTAGTGGTAGTTTTGTAAAATGAACTTCAAATGTTGTAGTTTTGTGTTGCAAGGGCACAAATTGTTGTAGTTTTGTGAAATTCACTCCATAAATTAAAAAGTTGGAAACTACTTGGTAGCAATAATTACCTCGGCTATCAGCATGGTTTGAATGGTAATGCATTCGGGTGGCCTCCAGTTTCTTCGACACATCATGAGCACTCTCTGAAGCTCTAAGGAAGTGATCATCAAGCTGAGAAACAATGTTTAGCAGGCTTGCAGTTCCTGATGCCACCATTTTCCCCTTCCCTGTCTCAACCGCACCCATCGACGAGGTATGGTAGTGTACAGTCGGCGGTGGGCCAGGTGCCTTGGGTGGCTTCCTAACAATAGGTTTTGACGGAGGTAGATTTGCGACCATATCTTCAATGGCCTTCTCCTCCGATGCTGTCCGGGGTGGTTTTTCCTCAACAGCAGATGGCTCACTAACAACTGGCTTGGTCACAGGTGGCCTCAACACCTCGGCCACTGGCTCCTTTTCACGCCTTTCCATCCAAGACTCATCAGCGGGCTGCTCTAGGGTGGGTGGTGGCGTGGGGGTCGGGCCAAAGATGTAATCCCAGGTATCCATCTGTGACTCTGGAAGCGGAGGTGGTGGTGTTGTGGAGACCGGAGTTGGTGGGGCTGGGTTCAGCCGCGGCGGCGGAGGCGGTGTCACTGGAGACAACCCCACACTATCCATAACAACCCGCTTCGGCTGCTGCTCGTGCACCACGCTGTCCACATCAACATCATCATGCTCATGGTGATCATCATAGTCATCATCGTCATCATCACTGTCATCGTCATCGTCATCTTCACTATCGGACCTGATATGCCCATCTTCCTCCTCTAGAATAGAAGCGCCCGCAGGGGGGCGGCTCTTGGCAGGGTCTGGCATAGGGATGTTGGGGGTGGAGGAGGACCGTTGGAGGCTGGAGTGGGAGAAGTCAGGGAATGGTGGCGGGGGTGGTGGGGAGGCCGCGCGGAGGACGGTGGCCGTGGAGGGGCCAGGGGGCGTAGAGATGGATGCCGCCGCCGCCGCCGCCGCCGCGGCAGGGTGCTGGGGATGGGAAGGTACGAGGCTGGAGTCGGGCGCCTCGCCGTGTGCGAAGTCGGATAACGCGCCGCCGGTGCTCTTGAGGCGGACGGTGTACCCGGTGTGGGCGGCGGCGAAGGCGTTGCGCGCCTGCACGGCCTCGGCCATCAGCCGCTTCCGATCCCGGCACCGGCACACCGCCTCCTCCTGGTCGATCTTGGACTGCCCGCACCCCATCGAGGTAGCGGGCAGGCGGCGGGGTTCCGGGTTCCGGCAGGGACTTGTGGAGATGGGGCGTGATGCGGTGGCGGCGCCGCTGTCACAAAGAGGCGGTGGCGGACTGGCGGTAGCCGGTGGATCTGTGAAGTGGGGGAAAGTGGCGGTGGTAGGGATATGGAATACTAATGGGCTATACTAATTGGAAAATGAGCTTGCAAAATGGTCGGCGGGTTAGGGCCGAAAACTCCGCAAATAATCCCTGTGTCACTGACAAGTGAGTCCGAATACATCTTTTCTTTCTCCTTGCTCATCCTCCTCCAATCCTCCCCCACCGAAGCTCGCAACTGGAGACCTTTATTGAACATAGATTTGTATCTTGAATCCATCCTTCTTCACCTTCGGCCGTAGAAAGGGGCCTCAGGTTGGACAAGCGGTAGCTAAATTGTGCCAATGAGTTGGCGAGTTGCCACCTGCTTAAGGTGGTAGTCGCCGACGATGAGCTCGGCTAGGGCGCGAGCGTATGTTTTTGAGTTTTAAGTTGCAAAATATAATGTAGGTACAGTAAAAAATATTGTTTATATAAGTTATTTTCATTCGAGTCAGACAATTTACGTTTGTAAGAGTATTTTTCTCACAACACTGTAGCAACAGTATTGCTACAGTGCTGAAGCAGGAGTCGCGTGAGCCATCTCAAAGAGACCTTTAGATTATTTTTTTATAGGACTCTGGCTCTTTAAAAAAATGATTTTGGCTTTGCTTATTTAAAAAAAAGTTTTTATTACTCTGGCTTCGACTTCTTTACAAATATTTAATTGAACAGCTTCTTTTGTGAGCTCTTCTATTTTATAAAAGTAGTTAAAAAAATGTCATATAGACAAAAGAGCCATAGAAAAACCACATTTTCGTGGCTGTTGATTTCACCTTTGGCTCCTCACTAGAAAAAAAAAAAAAGCGGCTCTTTTTAAAATCTTTTGATATAATTTCAGTTGAATCCAGTCAAAAAGCCAGTAAAAAAGCTGTGGCACCTGCTGATCAATGTATAGCACCTGCATAGAGCTAGCACTTTCCTCGTTAGCACCTGCTTGGAACTAACGCTGGAGCTGCCCTCAAGCAGCAAAGGCTAGCGCAGCAGCAGTCGGGGGTGAGACAGATATGGCAAGGACTCCACCGGAGCTGGGAGGCTGTGCAGGTGGTAGGGTCGTCAGTCGTCACGGGGTGGGGGTGTGCAGGGCTCTGCTGAGCTTTGACGTAAGTGGAGCCGAACAGGACCAAGGTTAAGGGGCTTTTGGTAAAAATATAGGAATGGAAATTAGAGAAGGATTTGCCTCATGCTTTTGGTTATACTGGAATGGAACAAGGGAATAATACGGGAAAGCTTGGTATGCCATCGATTTCAAAGCAAAAGTACAAGAAAAAACAATCCACTCCGACAAAGCTATTGGTCACCTGGAATTCAGAGAGTGCGCTAGATTGCTTAACTAAGAAATGATTTGAGAAAATGAGGTACCAGAGACATGTGACTTCCAAGTTTGGGTCAGTTCGGATCCAATATGAATTATTAAAATATGGATTATGAAAGTAGATTCTATAATCTAAATTATATAAAAAAAATCTACGTGTACATGTTTAGCGATCAGACCATATAATCTGCTTTGTTGTAATTGACTTGACTAACGCCTTGTTTGTTCTTTCCTTTTTTTTTAAAAAAATATGGCAGTTATCTATAAGTAGCTCAGATTTGTGAAGAGTAAGATATATTTTTTGCTACACATAATCTGATTTTAGCAGAGGTGAGGCAGCTAATGGGAATAACATAAACTCGATCAAATATTTGGATCAATACAGATTCTATAATCTGAATTATTATAACCTGCATGGATCTAAAAATCATGCAAATCGATATCATCTCCAGCCATGTTTGGTGACTTTCCAGCAAATCGATCTCAGGCCTTTATCCTATGGAGACCCTGACTTTGATATAGCTGCACCCATACCAAGAAAAAGAAGAAAATAATAAACATACAGCTCAGTAAGCATACTGCATGCTAGAGGCTTTATATGAGGGAATTTATTCATTGTCTCCTCGACAACGATATTCCTGTCACAGACTTGAGAGTTGAGATATTCCTCCAAGTCAGCACCACGAACCATGTCTTCAGCGTAACATACCACAGTTCCATGGACACAATAGTGATGTCCGACGTGACCAAAGGCTTCTCTTCCCTTGAATCCTCTGTAGAGGGTTGGCGACTTCCCGGTAGAGTAGACTAGCAGATAACCTTGCAAGGACTTCCTGATAGAGCAGAACGAGCCAAAGCAAGGACACCCACTCTCCATATCATTACAATAAACCTACAAAAGAAACCATCCAAAATGTTGGGCACTGGTTATCAGCTACATGGATCAAACAGTATGACTAACTAACTCCTGGATATGGATAGTTATTCATGTCTCAGAATTCAAATGAAGTAGTACATACCATGGATTGATCAGATCCGAAACAATCATATGGCAGGCCGAACCGTTCGCTCATCCATGAGATGATATAGATGGATGATTGCTGGATACTTAAGATTGTTTCTGCCTGATACTTTCCAGAATGGAAACAGCAAACACGTCAAATTTTCTCCTGATTCCTCACCTGCTCCCTTTCTTCATAAAGGAGTCCATCTATTCTTTGGTCAACATGTATGAGTCTTTTCTATTAGCAAGAAAAGAAGAAATGAAGCTGGTGCATGCCAGCCTTTGACAACGCTGACTTATGTATACATTCAGTTATAATATTGAAAAGCCCTAAAGGGATAATGTGCAAAGTATGTGAGTCTCTCCTATCCTTGACTTTTAGGGATCAACTAATAGAATTGACTAATGACAGCTGAGACTTTTGTAACATTGAACAACCCAACGGGGTAATAAACATTTAACAGACAAGATTGGCATCAGTCATTCATTGAGGTAGAACAATGCAATCATTTTGGGAGCAGAATAACACGAAAGAAAGAAAGGAAGCAGCAACAGACACATCCAGGGGGCACGTGCAGTATTGGACCAAACACATTCTGTTCCAATTTCTTAGCATTTGTTCTTTATTTCAGATTGCCGAAATCATAACTAATCATGCTTAATGGTTTGGCAAACAAGGGGCAAGAGGTCACCTACATGAATCTTTTTAAGTCCACAAATTAATTTGTGATAGGCAAGAGGATCAGTTATTTTATAATTTCATGAACTTCATGAGATAGAACCACCAAATATTGTTTTTTTAATCAAATTACCAAGAACATCAATCCCTCTGGAGTATTGTATCACTCTAACTAGACTTTTGAAGTTGGGATGCGCACACTGCAGTATATCTACAGGACAAATGTGCGGTCACTCCCTGCAGAGTGTCCTTCAAGCCAGGTCTTGTGAACATGCGTCAGCTCCAAGCCCTCTGGAGTCTCCGGCTGTGAATTTAAGTGATGGTAATAGTTACATACAGTATATTTATTCACGTGAACGCAGGTGCAGGCAACTGCAGGATGTTCAACTGAGAATAGCAGGAGCATTAAAAGTGAATTTAAGGAATTTACCTTCATATTCAGCAGTAGAGTTGTTCGACAGCAATATCTCACATCACCTGAGAATAGCAGGAGCATTAAAAGTGAAGCTGAGGCACAAAAAAAAGAAAAAAAAAGAAAGAAAAGTGCAGAGCACGCAAGGATTATGGAAAAGACACTGCATGAAAAGATATTGCAATATGCAAATCCTAAGAATCATAGAATGACTCACAGAGACAACATGAAACCTGCTATGAACCTACATGAATAAAGTAACAGCTACTTGCATGGACTAATGGACATAATTTGCTTATCATGTGAAAAGGTTTCAGGGCAAACCTTCCATTTCCCAGTTATCAAACCTCACCAACCAGTTATTTGACCCAATTGGTAATGTAACTAGTCTGTCCACCCATGCCCAGAACTTTCTGCCTTGTTTGTCGCCATAGCATGAACTCAGCGCATCGATGGATGCATGAAGAGAAGACTCCAATCCAGAAGGATGAATGATCATTCCATTCAAATACTAACAAAGGGAGAATTCAGTTTAAAGGAACTTCAAAGAAATAATATTGAGCAGTAATATGTTTATTTCTGGAAATTTCTAAAAAAATACAACAGATGCAGCTCTGAAATGTACAGTTAGTTTTCTTCTTGTTGCGTCAACTCAATGAACGAGATCACAGATCCAAAGATATTGGTCATGAACATATGTAAAGAGAACTGAACAAAGAATTACTTACAGTAATGCTTTTCAAAAACTGCATAACTGATGAAGATTTTGGAACATCACCCCTCCTCCACTTCTCATAGAGAACATAGAACTTCACCACAACATCTGCAGGCTTGATGGTGTCTACCTTTGGATAAGGAAATTCAAGATCCCTGGCAGAAGCATTAGGTCCTAGCTTGAAATGTCCAATCGCTTGCAATATACCGGCAGCACATCTCTTAGTGGCATGAAGTATCTTATCATTATAATGTGCATTTTCTTCATACCACTCAAGCAACTCTTCTTGGGCATTGCTGACCTGAACATGGTTTCAAACCTCTGTATTAAGCTTATCAAAGTAATCATTGCAACTACTCGCAAATGAACTTTAACGGGCAATTTCAAGAGTTACTAAATCACTGACCATGACGCCATGTACAGATGGGACACTGAATAATTCTGCATCATTTCCAGAGTCACCACAAACAAGAGTATTGTTTGGTGGTTTCCCTTGTGAGTTAAATTTCTTCAGCAAATATGAAAGAGCTTGACCTTTTCCTGCACCTTGTGGTAAAACATCAAGGGCCTCGCCACTACTGTAGATTATTTTCACATCTAGCTGAACACAGAACAGGAAGCGAAGCACAGAATAAGATGCCATCAACTGATTACCTCAGTATTAAGAAATTTTTTATAGAAAACAGATTGAAAAAACTGCCAGGGCCTGCCATGCTTACCCCACGTTTCTTTAACTTCTGAGGTAGAGAATCTATTACTTCTTGAGCACCCTGTTTGTCAACAAAAAAGCTTACCTTATGGGGACCTTGATTTCTCTCTGGCTGAAACGGTTTAAGGGGAAATTAGCATACACAGCTCTTAAATGTTAAACCACAAAGGGGAAACTAACCACGGAAAATAAATTATGAAATTTGTTAGTCATGCCTGAGGTTTTAGCTGGGGAAACTTAGTTGTCTCCTCGACAACGATATTCCTATCCCAATTGTTGTTCAGATATTCCTCCCAACCAGCATCACAAATCATCTCTTCACCATAAGCTATAACAGTTCCTACAGACATGATAGTGATGTCTGGAGTGATGAGAGGCTTCTCTTTCCTTAAACGCTTGTAACTGACTGGTGATCTTCCAGTCGAGAAGACCAGTATAGAATCTTGGGAATACTCAGCCACCCAGAGAGCCTCAAAACTAAGCAAGGACAAGTTCTCCAGATCATCATGATCAATCTGCAGTAAGCAATCCAACTTATTTTGAATTGAACAGCTATGTAGAAGAACATTCGGTTGAGGTCCTGAACCTGGATATATCAAAGGCAGTAACTGAAATACGCACCATGGTCTGGTCAAGATCAGAAACGATCATAAGGCGCGCAGAACCGTCGAGCTTATCCATTCGGATGATGATGAAGAAATTTCCTGCAAGGATTGCTGGAAAGTTGAGTGCTTCTGCCTGTACAACTCCCTATATAAACAGGACAAAATGCAAACAACGTGCTCCTTTTATTCCACACCTGCTTTTTGGTCAACTGGTGGTGAGGTAATGTTTTTTCATTAAAACAGAAGAAAAGAGCGGCTGCATCCACAGGTGGTACACTCCCTCCTTAATTTATCCTTGTAAGAAATTATACAAAAACAATAGAAATTGCCATCTCAAAATTTCCTGTGTTTTGCTTGTGTCACCAACTTTAATTCATGAACTTTTAGCAGCAGGGTTTCTAGTATAACTATTTCTCCGTACAAATTTTTGGATAGACCGTAATGCCATCCATCCATAATTCTACATAAGATGTTGAGGAAGCAAAATGAGATATGGATACAACAGTGGTGGCATAATAAGTATAAACAGAAAAATGAACGGGGATCAGCATAAAAAAAAAACAGTGGTGGCAACCACCAGGACCATGCTGCCCGGGAGCCGGGGGCATTCCTTGTCCAGCCATGCGGACCGGATTACCCGGGCAGGCGAGATCGCACAATGCGTTGGTTGAGCGCACGGATCAAGAAACAGGAAAAGGCCGGCACATCCTCGTAGGTACACGAGAAAGAGGGGAGACGGGCGGTCTCTCACCTGTACGGGAGGCCGGTGCCGGCGGCGGCGGCAGTTGGGGAGGAGATGAATCTACGCGCTCCTGGACGACGGTGCGGAGAAAGAGAGCGGCCAAGCGGGTGGCGGCGCTGCTCGGCCTTGGCCGAGGAAGTAGAACTTATGCAGCTGTAGTACAGCTGCAGTACACCTATTCAAACCACAATATACATTAACACAGCTCTACCCTATAAAGCTAGATCTACAACTATATCCAGTAAAATTTGTGTCATTGAAAAAATAATCGCAATATATCAAACTTCAGTGTGCGACAAAGAGCGTCGTCTTCTCTTTGTAGCACCACGTGAAAAGAGGTAGTACTTAAAATTTATTTCGAAATAAATCTCGAAGTGAGGTAACCTAATATTGATCCCAAGGATCAAACGCTGAGCGGCAGGCAGGCAGCCGCATGCTTTGCCGCTCGAGCTGAAGTTCTCGGACAAATTAGATGGGTATCATTACAATTTTACAAATTTTAAAGTATATCATCTATTTATATCAATGGCAGATAGGGTAGAATGACACGTGAGCTCAAATAGCATATTTTAAATTTTACAAATTTGTAATGACATGTATTAAATTAATCCTACGTTATTTTACACCTTTAAACTATATGTTTAAAAAATAAAATAATGATATGCTAGAAGCCAACAAACTTTATAAGATTCTTTGACTTTGTTTCCAGTTTTTATTAATGTTGGATACATAAAGCAACAAGAAGTATGAAGAGCTCAAGATCCACAAAGTGAACCTAATTTATGCGGAGTAGTTTGTGAGGTATAAACCATGAGTATTTGCCTCTAAAAAATATAGTTAATCTCAGACAGGCAGAAAATGGTCTTCATTGACGCCGTCAAAAGGTATAACACTTGGTTAAACAACTGGAGATATGCACTTCACTCGAACTTTGCAGTTGCAACTTCTAAAAAATAGTATATATATTTTAAGCATCTTTTTTACTATTCTTCTTATTAAAATATAAGTTGTGTTTCAAATAACTTAATGATAACGCATATTATAACAAAATATAATATATGCTATTTTTCATAAAAGTGGCCTCTAATATTATTATCATTATGTCAAAAATTATAATTATAACAATTTCAGAACGGAGAGAGTATAAATTATGAGAGAAGATAACATGAAAATACACCATAAACTAACTGAAAATAATCACAGGAACACAAATTAATCCAATATGTAAATTCAGATTGTATGCTTAGTATGAATCCACAGAGCCAAAAAATATATAACCGGATTTTTGCTATTACCGCTTATATCTGGCCCAGCCCAACTCTGTACCTTGATCGCCTGATCGGCCTACTTATCACGAGCCCACCAAGTTACTTGCCCTTTGCTCGACTCCAGCACCCGGCCCGCGGCATTCCACTGAACACCTCGCGTGCTCTGCTCCCCGCGGCGGCGCGGGCACCAGCGCCGGCGACTCCTCCCACCCCAAACCTGGTGAGCTACGCGCGTGCCCCTTCCTCTCCCCGCCGCGATGCGGTTCGACTTGGATGGCCTGCCGGTGCACTTCCCGTACGCGGCGATCTACCCGGAGCAGCACGCGTACATGGGGGAGCTCAAGCGGGCCCTCGACGCGCGCGGGCACGCGTTGCTCGAGATGCCGACGGGCACCGGCAAGACGGCGGCGCTGATCTCACTCATCACGTCCTACGCCATCGCGAATCCCAGCCGCCCGCTCCGGCTCATATACTGCACCCGCACCGTGCACGAGATGGAGAAGACCCTCGCCGAGCTCCGCCTCCTCTTCTCCCACCTCCCGCCCGCCGGCTCCCGCTCCCTACTCGCGCTCGGACTCTCCTCCCGTAAGAACCTCTGCGTTCACCCGCAGGCGTCCGCCGCCGCGGCGCGCGACTCCGTCGACACCGCGTGCCGGCGACTCACAGCCTCATGGGTCCGCGAGAAGGCCGCATCGGACCGGGAGTCCACCACACTGTGCGAGTTCTACGAGAACTTCGACCAAGCTACCGCCTGTGGCAACCTCGCCTCCTTCATGCCGCCGGGGGTGTACACCCTCGCCGACCTCCGGAAGCTCGGGCGGGAGCGGCGGATCTGCCCCTACTTCCTCGCCAGGCAGATGGTCAAGTACGCCAACGTGGTGGTGTACAGCTACCAGTACCTGTTAGACCCCAAGGTGGCAAGCATTGTTTCAAGAGAGATGCAGAAAGAATGTGTCATTGTTTTCGATGAGGCACACAATATCGACAATGTCTGCATCGAGGCACTGAGCGTCAGCATCCGCAAGCAGACGCTGGAAGGTGCGGAACGCAACCTTCGGCGCATTTCACACGAGATTGATAGGTACTGATGGCTATTGAAGAAAGGTTGGCAGTCAGTTATTGTAGCTAAACAAGTAGATACTGTTTTGGAGCCTTATTTGCTAGCATTATTGTGATTTTAGAGTTTCTTATTAAAAGACTGAACTATATGATGGATAATTGTAGCATTCTTGCTAACTGCTTTATTTGCTAGGAAGGTTTAAGGCCACAGATGCCAATAGGCTTCGAGCTGAATACAATAGACTAGTGGATGGATTGGCACAGAGGGGTAATCTACCAAGTGAGTATTTCCTTTTTATGGTTCCTTTGCTTTGAACTGTCAATTATGGTCTTCCTCGGTCAATCACTGTAATTTTCTTCTTTTGATGAAGTATCGGATGCCTGGCTCGCCAATCCAGCCTTGCCTGATGACATTCTGAAGGAAGCTGTTCCTGGAAACATCAGGAGGGCTGAGCATTTTCTTGCTGTCTTGCGGAGGCTTGTCAGATTTCTGGATGGACGTCTTGAAACTGAAAATGTTGAGAACGAATTGCCTGTTTCCTTTGTTGCTTCAATCCATTCCCAGGCTGGAATTGACCAGAAAATGCTGAGGTTCTGTTATGACCGACTACACTCTCTGATGCTTACCTTGGAGATAACTGATACAGAAGAGTTCATGCACATCCAGACTATCTGTGACTTTGCCACACTGATTGGAACTTACACAAGGGGCTTTTCAATAATAATAGAGCCATATGATGAGAGAATGCCTGACATTCGTGATCCTGTGATTCAGGTACCCTGCCTAATTTTTAAGGTCATGATACAATTGTAAAAGAAAAAGCATTTCCCTGATTTGCTAATGGGTTTGTATGTGTTGCAGCTTAGTTGCCATGATGCTTCACTGGCAATAAGACCTGTTTTTGATCGTTTTGAAACAGTTGTAATCACTTCTGGAACTCTCAGCCCAATTGATCTTTATCCTCGTCTTTTGAATTTTAATCCTGTTATAAGCAGGAGTTTCACAATGTCCTTGTCAAGAGATTGTATTTGTCCCATGGTCTTGACACGAGGAAGGTACAAATTCAATCTGTTTTGACTTCATATTTCCAAATATTAATGCTTTAGCTTCTCTAGTACTCCCTTCGTCCCTAAATATAAGCATTTCTGGGTTTGGTCAAAGTCAAACGCTATCAACTTTGACTAATAATATCTATATAATATAAAATTTTATATAGTATGAAAGTATGTTTCACAAAGAATCTAGTAACATGATTCATATATGATAAAACATCATTAATTTTATATTATTAATGATCAAAGTTAAAGAAGTTTGACTTTGCTTAAATCCAGAAATGCTTATATTTAGGGACGGAGGTAGTAGTATTTAATGTTGTAACTCCAACATAGTGCTATGTTTGGAATTTGGAAAAGGTGATGTTGTATTCCTTAGAGAATCACACAACACTCATGTTAAGTTTATGGAGAAGGTTGATTTTTCCCCCAGCTTTTGTGTTGCTGGTCCTATTGTGAATCTTTGGTTTTAACTTAAATGCTCCATCATTTTCAGTGACCAACTGCCGGTGAGCACGAAGTTTGATATGCGTAGTGATCCTGGTGTTGTGAGAAATTATGGTCGCCTCTTGGTGGAAATGGCTTCTGCTGTTCCAGATGGCATAGTTTGTTTTTTTGTTAGTTATTCCTACATGGATGGCATTGTTAATAGCTGGAATGATATGGGAATTTTACAGGTTATTTCCTTGATGTATTCAATATTCTTGCATGGAGTAACCTAGAGTTTAAATCGAAAAAAGACTAAGACATTGAATTAGATTGTATCACCATAAAAAAACCAGATTGGATGACCAGGCAGCTCTCTACAACTCTATCAGTTATAATAAGATATGAAATAGTAATCATTCAAGCATCATGAACCATATTTGTTCTCATGTAGACAACGGATACCAGCGGAACTTGAAATGTCATATAGCAGCGATAATTCTTCATCCAAACGCTACACAGATCACATTATCTGGTGTGATGTTATGTAGTGTTTGGATAAGAATTGATTGTGCGCATAGGTTTGTTTAGCTATTGACAGGATTTGCTTGTGGCATCTGAAAGACTCCTAGTTACATTTCACGTAACTTTTTGTTGTAAAACACAATACCTTTTTCTTTCTCTACTTGGACTGATAAGATATATGCATTAGTCGCAAAAGTTGAATCTGATGTTATTTTGCAGGACATCATGCAACATAAGTTAGTATTCATTGAAACACCAGATGTTGTTGAGACAACTTTGGCTCTTGATAACTACAGAAAGGCTTGCGATTGTGGAAGAGGTGCCGTTTTCTTTTCTGTCGCCAGGTTGGCCTGTCTCAAATTCTTTCCCCTTCTGGGAACACCCTTCCAAATCTCTCCAGGCTAATCTCTATTTTTGATTGTTGTCGCTGTTGACATTAACGTCATCTTTGATTATTAGTCTTATTCAAAGTGCTCTATTTCTGCTGAAACAATGTAGGTTTTAGTTTATTTTCACCAAGCTTGAGGGAAACAGCAGAGGAGATCCCATTTGTTGATACAGACATGCTGGAGTCCCCAATAGCTAAAGCCAATATTGCATGAACTAGGGTGCAAGCACTTAGCCTTTACTATGAGCAATTTTGGATAGAAGTATGTTGCCTGGCTGAACAAACAAATTAGTCAGCAACAAGAGCACACGATAACATCTGAAGATATTAAATGTATACTTTCAGAGAAAAGCCATCAAAACTCCCTTGAATAATAATGTCTGAGGAAATGCAGTGAAGAACAGCCATAGCATAGCATATACCTTAGAGGCTGTTTTTCATGGAAAGCTCAGCACCAAGCAGAAATGTGCTGTAGATTGACTGAATTTACTTGCTATGCTGAATAGTAGCTCTCTTGCTGCTTAAAATGTAGATAAAATAAATCATTTCTGTGACCAAGCTATAGTTGCGCTCTTGCTAATAGTTTTCTCAATGCAGGGGCAAAGTTGCCGAAGGTATCGATTTTGACCGGCACTATGGCAGACTCGTTATCATGTTTGGTGTCCCCTTCCAGTACACACTCAGCAGGTTAATTTTGTCACATTTAATTTCTTTTTTACTGTAACATTACTTCTTTCATATCCCTGCCCTTCTATACGTGGTTTGTAGGCATGTATGAACTTTTAGGAACTTCATATCATCCCTATGGTGTAATATGGGTGGCTACTTTATTTCTTATTGGCCCTTTTTTGTCTCTATACTTTATGCAGGATATTGCTCGCCAGGTTGGAGTACCTACGAGAAACTTTTCAGATAAAGGAGGGTGACTTCCTAACATTTGATGCTCTGGTACTAACTTTTGTGCCCGAAGAAATTCCTTTATGTTTGTTTTATACTATATAAACCTATTTAACATATTTGTGTGGCATTGGGATCCTGGAATGTCAGCGGCAAGCTGCCCAATGTGTTGGCCGTGTAATTCGCTCTAAAGCCGATTATGGAATGATGATATTTGCTGACAAGAGGTACTCAGTTACTGCCTTCACTGACCTTATAGTTGACAGGCCATCTAGAAACTGTCTGTAGTTAGTTATCATACGATGTCTAGGAAGTTGGAATTTTTAGTTGTCTTGATTACTCGCCGCATTTTCAATCTACATGCTAAAAATCCGTTCCCAAGTTCCTTATATTTGGATATGAGTGGTCAATTTTAAGCTAGCTGTTTCAGTCAGTTGGAAATGTGCCAGTACTAAGACTTTGCTGGATGTCATGGTGTTCTTTCTTGCAGATACAGTCGGCATGACAAGCGGTCTAAATTGCCTGGGTGGATACTGTCACACCTGCATGATGCACACCTAAACCTGAGCACTGATATGGCTCTGCATATAGCTCGTGAGGTATCTTTCAGACTGTTTTCGTTGACTAATACTTTGAAGATTGAATTATTTTGGGCTTATGGAAGGAGAGCCCTGACACGGTAAAGTTGTTGCCTTGTGGCAATGAGGTCACGTGTTCGCGTTTTGGAAACAGCCTCTTACATAAATGCATTGAAAGGCTATGTACAAAAGATACAAAGTGGTCGAACCCTTCTTCGGACCTTGCACAGGCAGGAGCTACGTGCATTTGGCTGCCCCTCTATAATTTGCCAACGAGCAAAGCATTATTATTTTTTTTTTTGCAAATGATTCAAGTTTCTCCTACATATGTGGTTTTTTGCCGAGACAGTTTCCATGCTTCTCTCAGCATATTAGCGTTCTGGTTTCTTTTCCACCGGTGCTGATAAAACTTGTTACTTTTAATCTGGTGATATTCTAACCTTCACATATCTGATGAAATAGTTCCTCCGGAGGATGGCTCAGCCATATGACAAGACAGGAAGGGGCGGGAAGAAGACACTCTTAACGGAGGAGGATCTACAGAACATGTCGCAGGACGCCATGGAGATGTGAAACTGAGCTAGAATTTTTTATGTGGTAGATAACTTTCTTGAAGCCACTGTTGTACAAAAATTTTGGCTCTTCGTGTATGAACAAGCATCAATTCAAACCTCACGGCGCGGGTTATTTACTAACGCTAAATTACTTGGGCTCATGATTTTTTGTTTTTCATTTAAGCATCACTGAGAGAAATTCATAATGATCTTCATCAAAACAGAATAATGCTGGTACACTAGAGTTTCGGCTGGTGCCAAGACGGTTGGTGACAAGACACGGTTGCTGGGATTTCAGCCTGTAACTGTTCTTGAATCCAATATCTAATTCGGAAATTCTGGTTGGGTAAGACTAGGGCCGGGGATCTTGAGCGTCTTGTCAGGCACTCAGGTTAGCTTAACTGTGACCAAAACTCTCTTGACCCTGAAACGGACACGCGGCAGAGCATTCGACGTTGGGAAATTCAAGCACCAAATTGACTAGCAATTTCTGGCATTCGAAACTATACAGGCGAACGGCCCGCCCCAGAGCCCAGAAGCAAGCGAGGACGCGGTGAAAGCTTCATTGAGATGTGGTTACGACCAAGTACCAACGTTAACAATTCCGTAAACCGCGGATAACACTCTCCACCGGTTTACCAAAATTATATAGGAGTATGAACTTGCAAAATTTAAAATTATTTTTTTGATATAATAAATTCAAATTAAAAACCCATCACCATAAATGACCAACAAGACATGTATCCTATGTGGGCTCCTATCTTGTGTGCGGTTGCATTATCTGCGTCAATTAAAAACTGTATTGTTGTTGGTATTATTGATCAAATTTGAATAGTATCAATTGCATATTGGATATAGTGACTTAGGAAATCGATGTAACACAATAGTCATACTGATTGTACATAATTGAATCTCTTCTCGAATGATGAGATATGCATAGCAATTGGTCTAACCACGGATAGACCGAAAGTGGTTATCGCATGCAGAACCATTGCTTGGGAGAGGTGCGCCTTGGACGGATCTTATGGTATTGATGTGAAAGGTTGCCATGTGCAGCTTTGGAGGAGCGTGTACATGTGCATCGGATTTCTCATGATATCGGTTTGAATGAATTGCTGGTCCTCATAGGAATGAGTAAGTACCATTTATCTTAGTGTGCCACATTTAGTAATAAGTGAAAGAAAGATTTAAACTAGTTTATGTGATATCTATCAGAAACTTTTTGGCAACGTACCTTGTTTGTCATAGCTGAGAGTAAGGATTAAATTTAATATCTAAATATCTTATTTGGCTGCTAAAATTTAAATAAAGGATTCAACACTGTATTTTGCAATCCCAAAATAAGTCAGCCTTTTTATGCTTAGAAGTCGAGTGTGGTTAGTATGTTGATGGATAATACTTCATGAGGAGTAGATGCTTAGGGTATTGCTCTGTTTATTTTGTTGCAGGTGATCTCTTCCCCTCCTCGTCCTATTTGGGAAGGAGTGACATCTGAAGGTGGTTTTATCTATTGAGAGCCTTGCTCACCGCATTGAGTTGGTATCGCTGAAAGGTGCATTTTATGGGCTCAATGCACTCTTTCGCTTAGCTTCTAAGACACCCTCTAGTTTTGTAAATAGGTTTGCCACTTCCACAAATTTTAATACGTTGATATGTAAATTTAAATTATAGTTTATAAAATATTTATAATGCTTGAGTTGTACTATTACTCCTCATTTCGTCAAGTAACCTTATATGATCTGAATGTCAACAACCTATCCCTTCGAGGGATAGACTATCAGAAAGAGGATGATTGAACCTGT
The DNA here is from genome assembly GCA_001602275.1 of Zoysia japonica. NCBI lineage: Eukaryota > Viridiplantae > Streptophyta > Magnoliopsida > Poales > Poaceae > Zoysia > Zoysia japonica. The sequence continues at coordinate 84,989 of BCLF01000166.1, read as the reverse complement.
GAATTTGTCTATGTGTCCAGTTGGGTTCATAAAATCTGGTACCCAAGACCCGGTCTGCTTGAAAGACCTAGTAGCTAAAATCGACCCACAAGAGTGTACCTTGTTTGAGCGAACAGATGGTCCATGAAGAAAGCCGGCAAGCAGCCTGTCGCGACTCCCACGCGGTGGACCCTCCATCTGACCATGAGGTCGAGACGCATCGCTGGACCGTGTAAGGTCATGCACTGCCTTAACATCCAGCCCCTGGGGGTTGGGTACTGCCTTCAGCCAACCAAACGACTGCAACAACTGACAGAAAGAGATATTCTCGACACAACTTGCCTGTCCAGCACCCGACGAGTAGGGATGGTAAAGTGGCGAGAAACCGTTAGCACTGTACCTGGAGGCGAAAAAACAAGTGATGCGGTCGCATGAAATAGGCCACCTTCGACACACAACTTTTTCATCGCAAACATGGTGAGGAGACACAAAAACCTACCATCTACAGAGCTGTCTGTCCAGGCAATTCGAAGATGCTTTAGACTCCCTTGTCAGAAGCTGATCGGATTCGTAGCCTCATAGGCTTCAAGTCATGTAACTTCGTCCTGTTCTCTACATAAGGCCGCGCTGGGGAGCTCTCAGCATATGGAAAGGAACACAAGCTCACACATAACCACCCTAGAGTTCTTGCTCACGTGAAACCCTAGCACAATTGTAACCAAGCACAAGCAAACTCAGCTCACTGTCCTCTCACTACTACAAATCTTTCCATGCAGTGGTAAAATACACCGACATGTCCCTTTGTTTGTGTTGACGCCGAAATCGGGTCCGGGCCAACACACCGGCTTGCACGTCCGTGTGCGGGAACGTCGGTGCTTCTTCAACGCCGGGTTTGGACAGCACCTAGACAACCCCGCCTCGGGAGGGACCCCATCAGAGGAGGATCGTCTTAGGGTTGATTCGGGCTCTGTCAGGCCAGTCGGATCGCCTTCGGTTATCGCCGGGACGAAGGAAGAATAGCATGAGAGTCGAGTAAGGAGATTAGGCTTTAGAGAAGAATGAAATGTAAAGGCAAATGTTTTGATCGATTGGGATGATTCTCAACTGGCTATGGGCCTTTGTTTTATAGAGGTGAAATGGTCTTAGCTTGTAGGGCAACTAATCTCACTAGTTAGGAAAGAAACTAGAATCAATCTGTTGAAAATTTTCCTAAATCGGCATTACCATAGTCTCCAGTAAATTGTCAGACACTCCGGTGACTGGAGTCTCCGGTAAGATGCCGAAGGATCCGTCATGTAATTTCGAGAACCCGAGAGGGCTCACCGGATACTCTGGCATCATGCCTGATGCTTCGGTGGGCTAAGTGCCTGAACTCGAGAGGGCTCACCGGACACTCCGGCAACATGTCGGATGCTCCGGTGGGCTAAGTGCCCGAATCCAAGAGGGCTCACTGGACACTCTGGCAACGTGCCGGATGCTCCGGTGGGCTAAGTCCTAAACTCGAGAGGGCTCACCGAACTCTCCGGTATTGCGCCGAATCCTCTGGTGGCCATGTGATTTTTGGGTGTCAATATATGCCCCCTGTTTTTTTGTGAAGATTCTACACCATAAAATATTTAAGCACTAAAAAACCTCTAAGGGCGATAGTTCTCTTGACTCATGGGCCATTGTATCAACTTTTGGCAACGATGTTCTTCACATCGGCTGCTTTTCTTACGCTTCTTGCCATACACATGATACTTTTTCAAGTACCGGCCGTTAAAGGCCCTAGGTAATGATTTCCCCAAACGTCCTCCAACATGTATTCATTTCCGGCAATGACTTTTATTACTTTATATGGTCCTTCTCAACTAGGAGACCATTTCTCGAACTTGTTGCTTCTTGAGCCTACGGGTAGAATAGTTTTTCACACCTATTCGCCCGCCTGAAAAGTTTTGATTTTCACCTTCTTATTGTAGGCTCTACCAATTTGCGCTTTATCTTTCTCAATCTCTCTCAAAGCACTCAAACGCTTATCGGTGACTTCATCAATATTGTCTAGCATTAATGCTCTATACTCATCGGTAGATAAGTCATTTTTTAGCTAATCTTAGAGCTGCTAGATTTACCTCAACGGGTAAAACGGCCTCTTGTCCATACACAAGTTCATAGGGTGTTACTTTAGTTGCTCCATGCTTAGATATCCGATGAGCCCACAATGCCTCCAACAATACTTCATACCATCTCTTGGGATGGTATTCTATCTTTTTTAATAAGTTTTATCAATGTTTTATTACTAGACTCGGTCTGACCATTGACCTGAGCATAATATAGAGATGAGTTGAGTATCCTAATTCCGTAGTATTTGATGAACTCCTTAACATGACCGGACGTAAAAGAAGTACTTTGATCGGTAGTCAAAGTTTGAGGTATGCCGAATCTATGAATAATATGCTCGGTAAGGAACTCTATTACCTCTTTGTGCGTCATGTTCTTAAGAGACACCGCTTCGGTCTATTTGGTGAAGTAGTCCGTTGCGACCAACATGAAACGATATAACTTCGAATAGGGATGATGTATTTGTCCTATTAAGTTTAACCCTCATCCTCGAAATAGCCATGGTTTTATAATTGGGTTCATCATGGCTGCGGGTGCCAATTAAATGTTTTCAAATCTTTGGTAATCTTCGCATCCTTTGTAGTAACAGTAGCAATCAAAAATCATGGTTGGCCAATAGAACCCAGCCCTTCTTAACCATCATTTCATTTTTGGAGCCGATTGATACGTACCACAAATGCCCTCATGAACTTTTCTCATATCTTATTTAGCCTCATCATCACCCAAATATTTCAAAAATAAATCATCTCCCGTTCGGTGGTATAAATCACCATTAATCAATGTATATTTCAATCTACATGCCGAACTTTTCTATCCACACTTTAGGTTGGACTACGAATATATAAAATTATGAGTGATCCTAAATCAATCGATTCGGTACTATCACGGTTTGATGTGCTAGTATCTGAATGGTCTAGTTTCAACACCTCATGCATCTGTTTTTTATTGACTGAAAATCTACCTTTACTAACATTGTAACCCGATGTTTATTGAGCCAACTCATTGGCTTCACTATTTTCTAGCTTAGACACATAATGTATGTTGAATTTATTTATTCTTCTAATGATATCTAGGCACTTATCTAATATAACATTCAATAATCCGTCTAACCATTAAAAATTTCCAAAATTTTATTGCACTACTAACAACGAATCACCAAAAGCCTCTACATACTTAAACCCCATGGACTCCAACATCTCTGAACCGAACAACAATGCTTCATATTCGGCTTGGTTATTGGTGCAATCATACTCTAATCGGTTTGAAAATTCAAAGTGTGCATCATGAGGAGATACTAAAACTAAACCAACACCTTGACCCTCTTTACAAACCGATCCATCAAAATATAACTTTCAAGGGGTGAAAGTAGCATAAGCAACATCTATATCATGCTCTAAATCAATTCGATGTTCAATAATAAAATTAGCAATAATTTGGCCTTTCATATATTTCAACGATTCATAAGCCAAATCATATTCAATCAATGCATAAGCCCATTTACCAAGCCTACCACTATAAATCGGCCTATGTAACATATGTTTGATAACATCGGCTTGATAAACAACCACACAAGTAATAGATAGCAAATAATGGCTCAACTTGGTGCAAAACGATACAAAGAAAAACATAATTTTTCGATAAGAGTGTATCTTGTTTCCGCATCCACCAACTGTCGGCTCACATATGTAATCACATACTCCTTTCATTCGGCTTTTTTTTTGTCAAAACAACACCAACCACATCATCTTTCGCTGCTATGTAGAGACGGAAAGGGACTCCTCCCTTAGCCGCCCTAAGCACCGGCGGCGAAGACAAGTATTCTTTGATCTTTTCAAAAGCTTCTTGTTGTTTTGCCCCATAAATAAATTTGGCATCATTCTTTAGCCGAAGAATAGGAGTAAATGCATTAATCTTTGCCGACAAGTTAGATATGAACTGTCTCAAGTAATTCACTTTTCCTAAAAAGCTTTGTAACTCTCTCTTACATGTAGGCGCTTGCACGTTCCTAATTGCTTTTATCTTCTTAGGATCTATCTCTATGCCCTTTCTCATGAATTATGAAGCTTAAAACATCCCAGCCGATACACCAAGAGCACATTTGAGCGGATTTATTTTTAAACCGAAACGACGCATTCGGTCCAAGGCAAGTTACAAATCAGCCAAGTAAGAATCTAAAGCGGCCGATTTGATCACCACATCATCTATGTAAACCTTTATGATAACACCAAGTAAATCATGAAAGATAAAGTTCATGACTCTTTGATATGTGGTACCTGCATTCTTTAACCCAAAAGTCATGACAGCCCATTCAAACAATCCTACAAAATCAAGACATCTAAAATAGTTTTAGATATATCCTCTTCGACCATGAAGATTTGGTTGTACCCCCCATTATCGTCAAGAAAGCTAATAACTCTATGGTTGAAAGCATCATTAATCAACATATCGGCTATGGGCATAGGATACTCATCTTTAGGAGTGGCCCTATTTAAATTTCTGAAATCAATGCAAACTCTAATCTTACCGGTTTTCTTCTTTTCCACCGGCACGATGTTGGATATCCACTCCGCATACCTGCAAGGTCTTATAAATTTCGCATCAAGTAATCGGTTAATTTCCTCTTTAATTCGATTGTGCATATTCGTGTTGAATCTTCTCATCGGTTGCTTAAAGGGTCTAAAACCAGGTTTTAATCGAAGCCGATGCTCAACTAGCTCGCGGCTCAACCCGGGCATTTTATTATAAGACCATGCAAAACAGTTTACATATTGTTTTAGTAAACCGATTAACTTCGTCTTATAATCGGGTTTCAGAATTTTGTTTATATAAGTTGGCCTCGGATTATCATCGCTGCCAAGGTTCACCTCCTCAATAGGATCGATCAATGTGAATTCTTGTCCTAACTTATCCATGTCCTTTATGTTCTTTATAGCTTTGCACATATCGTTCGTGTTGGACCGATAGTGTTCCACTCTCTTTTGCAACCAATCAAGATTAGACTTCATTAAATCACATTATATGGTTGAGCCGATTTTCTATCGGCTTTACATTGACGGGTACAAAACCATCTATAATCGCACTAAGAAAATCATAATCCGTCAAGTCTAAATCAGTCAAGCATTTGACGGTGTTATGCGGCAAAGAAGATGATTCAGCTATAGCAACGCAAGTCGAGGCATCCGCATGAACAACCTCTACATCATCACCGACCCATTGTATCAAAAATTGATGCAATATAGAGGGGACACATCTATTGGCATGAATCCAATGACGCCTTAAAATCAAGTTATAACTATCGCGAACATCGGCAACAAAGAAAGCGGTAGCCACGGTATTGCTCCCAATGGTGAGCTCCATAGAAGCGACCCCTTAGCCTCAATAGGGTCTGCTCTTCCCACACCGTTCAAAGTCATGTTGATCCGGATGAGCTCTTCATCGACCTTACCTAGCTTATTAAACAAAAAATATGACATTAGATTAATAATCGCACTGTCATATACAAGCATGCGAGAAATCGGTGTGCCATTGATACGACCTTTCACATATAGAGGCTTCAAATGATTCTCTGATTCCTCGGGCTTCTCAAATATAGCACTTTTCGGCCCAAAGTCGAATTGTGTCATGACTTCTTCTTCGTTTACCAAAGAGTAATCGGAAAGAGATAAACAAATAGTGTTGATGTCTATACCTTCCTGAGACGGTGTAGGCTCGTAGTCCAAAAGGTCATCGTCATCGAACTCAGATATGTCGACGTCTCCCGTGGGCGAAGGCGCTGTAGAGTCCTTTCCCAATATGGCGTCGGCCAAACCAAGTGGGTTTGGAGTAGCATCCACTTCCTTCGCCACCGGTGGAGTAGGGGCCTCAGGCTCCTTAACCTTCCACTGCTTACCTTGAGGGATCATTGGCTTGATCTCGTTAAAGACCTCGTCCCTCTTCTTCTCCGCCTCCTCCTCTCGCATCTTTCGAAGGCACAGCCTTTGGAACTTTCTCTTTTGAGTGTGGGTCAAGCCAGGCGGACACCACCTCAGTTGTGTGTACTTGGAGTAGTTCTTGCTGCTGCTAGCTTCATGATCATGGGAGGCCTTTTCGACAGGATCATCCAAAGTGAACGGTCTCGTGAAGACTGCCCTAATTTTGACATCAGTTGTGCCGATTTTCACGACACCTCCGGATGCACTCTCTTGATGAGCAGGTTCGTTACCTTTCTTCGGGCGACACTCTTGCTTAGGCGCGGTGGTGGAGCTTTCCACTTGAACCTTGATCGGTCGAGAATTTGTCTGATTCGAGATAAGGTTGGAGAGCCTTGTGAAAACATCTGACCTCGGTCTGTTTCACCTCGGATGAAATAGCGGGTATGGCATCGGTGGAACAGGCATCGGTGGCACGGAGATCTATGGTCCCATGTGTGGATGCCACACCGGAAACGGTGGGCAAGACATAGGATGGAACCACGGTGACGGCACTCTGAGCCCATGTGGAGGAAAAGGAGAAGGAGGCCCGTGCACACTTACAGTTGGCCTCATCTTCTTCATAGGTGGGCTGTCCCCCTAGGTAGTGATCTTGGTTGCTTCATAGACCGATTATTCAAATCGGTCTTTTAATTCTTGTACTTAGCCATGAGCCGGTCGATGACGCTTTTGGGGCCCATCTTCCGGTACGCGGCTTTGCCTTGGTTTACCTTCCACTTGCCCACCTTCGGATTCTTTGGCTTTAGCATCTTTGGTTGTGAAACTTGTCCCTCGGGTCTTGAGCCTAGAATGGTGACATTGAGAGACTCTTGACCATCGGAGGACTTCTCGAGCACCACTTTTCTAGAGGCCTCTTTCTCACTAGGAGAAATAGGCATCTCGTCCCTGATGACCACGTTCTTCTCCTTGGTTGTATCGGCTTGATGAGGCCGAATCAACACCTTGGGGTTGAGCACGAGAGTGTTGATGGGGAACGGGTGCTTGTCGATCTGCATCTCTTTAAGACTCAATCGTCCCTCATTAAGGTCCGATTGGAGCTGTCGATGGAAAATATTGAAATCATTAGTAGTATGAGAATAAGAATTATGCCATTTATAATATGCTCTACGCTTAATCTCATCCGCCGGAGGTAAAGTATACACAATCTTAATGTACCCACTTGTGTAGCTCATCAAATATTTTGTCACACTTAGCTACATCAAAGGTGTATTTTACATTGTCTTTCCAGTTTTTATGAACCGGTTTGAGCGAATCACAAGCGAATGATTTAGCCTTAGAGGGTCAAACAAACTCGACAGCTATAATATCATTGTAATCATCATCGGAGCTATCCGAATTATACTCCACGACGTGCACGGTGTGACGGGTATCATAGTCATGTTTTATTTATTTGCTTCGGCTTTCTTGAGCCGAAGCCCTATGTTGGAGGTGAGTGAGTGTAAAAAATCGTACCCCTCCAACTTTTCTCTAAGATGAGACTACAAACCACTAAAAGCTAGGTCGGCTAAAATTTTTTTAGAAATTGTTTAATTAAAGCATCGGTTTTTAACATCTCTAAACCGCCGAAGATAATCAACGACGGGTTCATCTTTTTCTTGTCGAACCGATGTCAAATGTGACAACTTCAACTCGTTGTCCCCTTGAATAAAAAGGATCACGAAATTTAAAATCTAAAGACTCCCATGTGTGGATGAAGCCCGAGGATAATGAGAAAAATCATGAAAAAGCGGTTCCGGTTAGCGACAAAGAAAATAAACGTGCTTTTAAAGCTTCGCTAAAACCCGCTTCTCCTAATTGCGCCACATATTGGCTAACGTGTTCCTAAGTGGTTTTACTATCTTCGCCACTAAATTTGACGAAGTCGAGCACACGCCATCCACTAGGATAAGGGACAAATCAAAATATGCAGGGTACGGTTTTTGGTAAAACCGGTCTCTTCCCTTGAGGTCTACCCCTAGCGTTTCATGAAATTGTTTGTTCAAGTCCTACTTAATGTGAGCCATACACTCCTCTATGTTGGCAATGGGTGGCCTAGCGGAAGTACTAGGTGGAGGGTGTACGCTCGTTTTCATGGCACTAAATAGTTCATTGGAAACGGAGCCATGGGGGATATCCGTACCACTTGGTGGGATAGGGGGTGTGCTATATGCGACGGTACGGTAAAGAGGAACAAAATCAGTCAATTCATTCAATCGGCTGGTGGCTGGATTGGAAATGCTAGTGATTGGCTCCACGCTAGCGAGAGACACTACCAAAACGGTCGTTTGCACAGGCGACGAAAAACTAGCTTGTCCACTAAACGAGTTCAACGGCATGTCATACGGGGTTGTTCTACACTAGTAGTGGGCGTCGATATACTAATAGTAGGACCTACATGTGAAACATGAGACGATGATGCAATACTAACATTTTGAGACTTAGACATATTATTTTGAATCATGTATTGCATATCACTCGTTAAGATCATATTCATGTCGGTAAAATAATATGATAGGTCTTCAAAAGTAACGAGAGGGTGCGAACATGTCCTTACATTGGTCAGCACCCATGGCCGCGTCGTCGTCGACGGTCGAAAGAACGGGCTCCTTCAATTGAGAGATTGCGCCTTGGCGATACTTCTTAAAAGACGCCAAGTACTCCTGCAGCTCCCGCTCCTCACGTGCCTTGCGTGCCTCCTCGAAGGCCTTTCGACGTTTCGAGAACACCTTACACGCCTCCTCGGGCAACTCCTCAAAGGACGGCATGACGGTGTTCGTCGAGGAGATCTCGGAGTTCATGGTGGAAAATGACGATTCGGTTTGTGCAACCGGAATCACTCGTTCTTCAGCGGAGTTGCCAAAAAGTGTGTTAACGTCGAAATCGGGTCCGAGCCAACACACCGCTCGCACGCTCGTGTGCGAGAACGTCGGCGCTTCTTCAATGTCGGGTTTGGACAACACCTAGACAACCTCGCCTCAGGAGGGACCCCGTCGGAGGAGAATCGTCTTAGAGTTGATCCGGGCTCGATCAGCCCAGTCGGATCGCTTTTGGTCGTCGGAACGAAGAAAGAACAGCAAGATGGTCGAGTAAGGATAATAGAGTTTGGAGAAGAACGAAATGTAAAGGAAAATGTTTTGATCGATTGGGATGATCCTCAACCGGCTATGAGCCTCTGTTTTATAGAGTTGGGATGGTCTTAATCCGCAGGGCAACTAATCCCACGAGTTAAGAAAGAAATTAGAATCAATCTGATGAAAACTTTTCTAAATCGGCATTAACGGAGTCTTCGGTAAGGTGCCGGACACTTCGATGACCGGTGTCTCCGGTAAGATGCCGGAGGATCCATCGTGTAATTCCGAGAATTCGAGAGGGCTCATCGGACACTCCGGCATCGTGCCGGATACTCCAATGTTCTAAGTGACTGAACCCGAGAGGGCTCACCGGACACTTCGGCAACGTGTTGGATGCTTCGGTGGGCTAAGTGGCTGAACCCGAGAGAGCTCACAGGACACTCGAGCAATGTGCCAGATGCTTCGGTGGGCTAAGTGACCGAACCCGAGAGAGACACTCCGGTAACGTGCCGGATGTTCCGATGAACTAAATGTCCGAACTCGAGAGGGCTCACCGAATACTCAAAAAACGGGCCGGATGCTTCGATGGGCTAAGTGCCTGAACTCAAGAGGGGCTCTCTGTGATTTTTGGTTGTCAACGGTTTGCTTTGACGTTTAACATTTGATTGGTATTTTCTCGGCGTGTTAGTAGTAGGTATGAAACGGCTCAACTGTCAGATGGTAGAGTGTCGCTGACATGTGGGCCGCAAGCCATGGGCCCCACAGGAGGCCTACATGTCCACGGATAGTCTGCCCGCGTCACTCTGACGCTCTGCCGACGATCCGTGCATCTTATTTTTGAGTTTACTATGGACCTGTTTGGATTCCTTTATAAGCGGATTCTCGATGAAATGTTCTGATATATCCCACCCAAACGACCCGGCGGAGAACCAACATGATGGAGAAGTGGAGTCCTGAAGAATCCTGAATTCACACATAATGTTGTTCTTTTTTTGCAAGCGGACTCCAGCGGGCAGAGGAGAAAGTGATGCCTTTTCACTTCAGTGCCCCTAGCCAGGGCTCCATGGTGCCCGCCCCGCGCTCCCATGAGCTCCCGTGGACGCCTTACCACCGCACTGGGGCCGCGGAGAAGAAAGAAGATAAGGAGCGGGAGAGGGAAGAAGAAAAATGAGGTTCAGCAGGCGGAAGAAGATGAGAAATGGGAGAAAAAAAGAAGAAAGGGTATTTAAGTAATTTTACTAGTTAGATATGACAATCTAATTAAAATAATTAGAATTGACAAGCACTCAATGTATCAAAAAAGTCTGCTTATCAGATAAACGAGTTACATAAAACCAAAAATAAACAGGGTCTATAGGTAGATAAGCCCGTGATTATGTGATGAAAATTATCCATTACAAATTTAAAAAGAAAATAACGACCAAAAAATTACATAACATGTTACCAAATCTGCTATAATAAAATTAAGTACTGCTCTCTCTGTTTTTAAATTAATGTCGCCGTTGATTTTTACGATTAATTTTGATCATTCGTCTTATTATTGCTTCAAATAACTCTAATGATAAATCACATTATATCAAAATATATAAAATTTATTAAAAAAATTTGAATAAGACGAATAGTCAAAATTAAATTTAAAAAGTCAAATCAATTAAAGAACGAAAAGAGCAGTGAAACCAAAGCAAGTACTGTAGTAATTAGCTACTAGGATGCATGCCATGCCGTCTTCTCAATAACGAAGCAGAGCGTCAGCTGTGCGCGATGCCGGCGGCCGCCGCGCCGAGCGGAGGAGCAGGGCGACGCACGGTGGCCGTTGGATCTGCGTCGGGGCACAACCACCTCACGTCAGCGAGGCCAAAGCCCCGCACGCTACTCCTCCCCCTGTAATCCGCTTCCCAACGAGGAAGACGCACTAAGCTACAGATCAGTGGACCAGTAAACAGCAAGACTGGGCAGTGGTCAATCGCCAAAAAAAAGAAAAGGACTGGGCCGCGGTGAGCCCCACATGATCTGGGGCGGTGACGCGTGGCGCCGACCCAGTTGGATCCAATGACGTCACGGCGTACGCCAGCAACGGACCGGTCGCCTTGGTCCCATCACTGTGGAGGGCCGAGCCAGGGCCACGCGCTGGCGCCTGCCGCCGCCCGAGATCCCGCGGGCCCCACGCGTCAGTGAAACGAACACAGCGTTCGCTTTGACGGAAACACCGCCTGGAATCGGCGCCAATCCGAGTCTCCGACCCGTGGTGGCTGCTCTCTGCACACCCCCCCCCCCCCCCCCAACCCACCTCTCTTTGAATCCGGTCCTGAGGTACGGTTCGAGTGATCTTTGCTTGCAGTTCTTGCCCCGTGATTGTTATCTACTTTTTGGTTTTGTAATTTTCTGGGTGTTTTTTTAATCCAATTTTCGGGTTCAGTTTTCCATGGGAATGGGATAAGAATTCCTGTCCCCCGGCCTTAAGGGCGCCGCTTAATCTTATCCCCGTTTCCAGAAATTGAATGCAGGATTCTGCTGGTTTAATCTTTTCCTGAATCGTCTGTGTCACGGAAAGTAATCGCAGGTGCGAATTGCGTCAAGCTCTGAGAAAAATCTGTTCTTTAGTTGCTGGAAGCCAGGAAGCGCGTCAGCTGTGTCAAGAATGCGAGGGCTACGGCGTAGCTCTCGTGGCGAGTCGTCTCGGAATGCGTGCCGGGAGTTGGAGCACTTCACCATCTCCGGTGAGGTTGCCCAGCTCACCAGGGCCAGGTCGCAGCCGTGCCACAGGGCCCGTGGCGACGTCCGCGCCGGCCGAAGGAAGCCCCTTTCGACGTTCGAGCTGCTGTCGGCGAGGGAGTCCGGCCGCGCCGGCGGGGCTGGGTTCTCTTCGGCTGAGCGTGCCTATGTCGGCCGGCAACACATCCCGGTGAAAGGGCCGTGGAGAGTGGACGACATGGACAGCGAGGCCTATGTCTCGCAGTTCTCTGCTGATGGCTCGTTGCTCGTCGCTGGGTTTCGGGTAGGTGATTACTTTGCTGTTTCACTGAATAATCCGACCATTAAATAAGAAGAGTTTCATATATGAAAATTGTCGAGTGGCTTACAATTCTTTGCGCCAAAAATGTGATGATAAGGGAAGCCGCATCAGAATTTATGATACCGAAAAGGGATGGAAGGTTCGCAAGGATATAAGCTGCAGAAGCCTGCGGTGGACAGTTTCAGATATTGCTCTGTCACCTGATCAACGATTCCTTGTATGTATCTTTTAAAAGTTCTCTGTGTGTAGAGTTGCTTGCGACTTTACCAAGCTTGGGCATTTCGTGTTCACAGACTTTACCCTTTTCTTCATCAAGCGCATTGGACCATTTTTCAGGCGTATTCAAGTTTGTCGCCCATTGTTCACATTGTGAATGTACAGAGTTCTACAATGGAATCGCATGCTAATATTACTGTATGCTTTATTCCCTGAATCTTTAGGTTCATGCTCACATTTAAATGCCAGTCATGTGCTTGTTATACATGTTTATTTTCTTCCTCTTCTTTTCTATAGGAAATTCATGAGGGTTTGGATCTTGCTGATGATGATTATGAAATAGACTTTGGCATATTTTCAGTGAAATTTTCAAAAGATGGTAGAGAAATTGTTGTTGGGAACAATGAGAGATCAATATATGTTTATGATCTTGGAGAAAGTAAAGTATCAGCCCGTATCGAGGCTCATCAGGTACAGAATAGTTTTGCTAGCACTCTCTTGTTCACACAATTTTCTATTTCAGATATTGTGAGCTGTTTCATTTAATCATTTATTGCATGATCGTCATCTCGTTCTTTTAGTTTATTATAAAAAGTGTTATTTCTTCTTTTCAATTTTTCAACCATGAATAAAGCTATAGACAGATATTTCATCATAGTACCTCCATCGTAAAACCTAGAAACGTCTGATAGCTCAACATTCCAGGAGCCAGACGGATTATTCTCTATGATATGATACAATATTATGCGAGAACACAATATTGGTGAACATCACAAATGGAATTGTGAAAGCATGCCAAGCTTCCATCAGTCCATCACATCAGCTGCATAATCACTCAGTAGATCCTAGAAATGTCTCATAACTCTGCTTTCCCAGAATCAGTTGGAAATACTCACTATGATGCTCTACCATTCCAATTTGTTTGACGTTTAGGGCAGCTGAATAAATTTAAACATTAAACAAAGTTTAACAGAGGGATAGTACCTTATGGCTTGTGCAGAATGCAGTATTGATGAACACGTTAGAAGGAAATATACTGATCAGGGTGAATTAACAGTATTTTCAAAATATAAAGTGGACTAGAAACTAACGTGTCAAGCTTCTGTCAGTCCATGGCATCTGCAGCTTTATCGTTCAAATAAGGCTTCTTTTGGTCAAATGTTGTTCGGTTTGAAATTGGAAAAGCCAGGTAGTGTAAGGTTTTGTGTTTTTTGGTGATGTAAAAACCAGAACGTGTTTTATTGGTGATGTCCTCATTTCCATTTCCATTGACTCTAAAAGGCTGATGTTAACGCGGTCACCTTCGCTGATGAAAGTGGTAATCTATTGTACTCTGGAAGTGATGACAGTCATTGTAAGGTCAGTATTATTTGGATAATTTTCTTTTGCTATTCGTCTCCTTTGCTTCAGTAGAATACAATAGCATACATTTTACGTTTCATAAATATAACTAGACTTGAATATGCAGTATTTAAGCATGTAGATTCGAAAAGGCAATGATGAAATGCCACCAAGACAGAAAATTTAGTAAAGGGCCTGTTGGATAAGCTCTTCATATTTTTCTTCAGTTTATCCAAACCTAGCTTGCCTGACAATATCTTTTAATTGAACTGTCAGGTGTGGGACAGGCGTTGCCGTGGAGAAAAGCCAGCAGGGGTTTTGACAGGTCATTTGGATGGAGTCACATTTATTGATAGCCGCGGCGATGGACGTTATTTCATTTCCAATTGCAAGGATCAGACAATCAAACTTTGGGACATCAGGAAAATGTCCTCCACCACACGAGCGTATGGGTTCCATTTTGTATCCATTCACTATTTTATAGCTTTGACTTTAAGTTCTATGTTTTTCATGTGTGATTCCTGTTTTCACAGTCGCCCGCTGAAAAAAATGGACTGGGACTATAGGTGGATGTCATTCCCATCGGAAGCCCATCATTTTAGGCATCCAGATGATCAGTCTCTGGCCACGTACAGAGGTCATTCAGTTCTGCGAACACTCATCCGTTGCTACTTCTCCCCTGCGCACAGGTCAGGCAGGAATGGCAATTATTTCATTCACCCTTGTGTTGCATTTTTTTTTTAAGTGATGTAGCTACGTTACATTTGTCACTATAGACTCAATCTGGAGGGTCCACTTTATAATCCCACTAAATTA
>BCLF01000166.1:52999-63733 GCA_001602275.1 Zoysia japonica | reverse complement strand
AAAAAAAACACCAGTTAGCAAGTTGGGCCTCAACATAAACTGATTTACACTCATTTCAGGGAGTCACCATGGGGACAATTTTTTCTTCATGCGTCTCTTGCAATTCCTTCTTTGCCTTCTTATTCTTTTTCTTTACCTTCTTTTTATCCTTCTTGATCACCAGAGAAGACGAGACTGGTGTATCATCAGCCTGTATCGAGAATACCACCAGTTAGCAAGTTCAGCCTCAAACTGGAACTAAGTTAAACTTGTTCAAGTGGGTACAAATTTTACTTTATGTGTCTTCTGCAATACCTTCTTTTTTTCCTTCTTCTTCTTGCTCATCACAGAAGATGGAACTGGTTGTACAAATGGATTCCGCTTCAACACACTCTCATGGTACAGAACCTTCTCTCTCTTCTTCTCAATCTTCCTTTTGACAGGAATATCTACATGTGGTAATTAAAAGATCAGCACTTATGATAAGAGGAGAATGCATTACCAGGAAACCACTAAGGTAACAAAGGTACAAACTAGAAACAGTGATCAACATTAACTTGTGATGCACGTGATAGTGTAACAGAAGCAATAATCAGCACTACTTCCAATGCACATGATAAGGTAAATATGCTTTCAGGCCCAATTGAGGTCCATGCTTGCTAAATTATGATTAAATCAACCAGAAAACTGGGATAAATTCATTGGATAGCCCACTCTAGCAAGCACTTCTTTTGTGCTGTACATCCAGGAAAAATTTCATCCTCCATCAGAAACTAACACATAATTCTGAACCTCTAACCGTTACCTTCCACCTATGGAGTCTGATCACTAGAGTTGGCCCATCTAGGTTGTGCACAATCGGTATTCAAAATTCAATCGCACCAAGAACAATTTTGGCGAAATTGATGAACTACCGCTCATTTTGAGTTGTTTGCAAATATATAAAACCGGAATACATGGTTCAAAAAAATTAAACGCTTTGTTCGCACATCTTCTAGGCTGTAAACATGGGTTCAATTTTTATCATGTATATATGCAATACAGAATGAAGACAAAAGCATAAAAGTTTGGGCATTTTACGAGATCGATGGATGGGTCAGAACTAATGAATGTAATGAAAAGTAAATGGCGGAGGGGGGTTGACCATTAGGAGTAGTCGCGCCCGCAGTAGAAGTGGATGCTAAGGCCGCAGGCTTATCAACAAAGAACAGGGAGCCGGAGGGGAGTGACGGGATGGCGTCAGCGCCGGCGTGGGCGTCCCGCGTCTGCTGCTCGAAGAACTCTTCGATGTCGTCGGTTTTGATGTTGGCGCGCCACGCCTTCTTCCCCTTCCGCGAGCCCTTCGATGCCTTCCCCATCGCCGCCGCTCTCGCTCGCTCGCGGAGGTGGGAAGCGGCGAGGTGGAGGGGAGCGAGGGGGTATAGTGAGGAGACGGCGAGGGAGAGGGGCTGCGGGGAGCGAGAAAGAAGTGATTTTGCCTGGTGGGTTAGGGTTTGTGTGGTCGGTCACTGGCAAGTGGGCCTCTAAGTCGGGCCCACTCGCAGCGATGGTCGTCGTGAATGCAAGTTCTGTAATTTCAGCCCGCTGAGGGGCAGATGAAACAAGAAATTTTGCATTTTATAGCCTCAGCCCCCGCCCCCACCTCCACCTCCACCCCCGTAGCGCGAATCATTTTACAAATTTTATCGGCCCTAAATACATCTTGATTCGATCCTAATTTAATTCGGATCTCACTATTTTTAGTTTATTTTTTTCGGTCCATTTTCACCCTTACCCCTATGTGAAATTGATTTTAAGCGCCTTTGTTTTTTTTTGTGTTTTCAACTTCACCAAAATTAAAGTGTACAGCAAATAAATGTTGTTTTTACTACTAGCATCGATGCCCGTGCTAAACCACGGAGAGAGAAAAACGATTTCACCTACATTCGATACAGAAAGATAAATTTTTTGATAAAAAAATATAATGTCACATAAGATCGATACGAAACAGGTATGATAACAGAGATAATTCAAAATTTTATGTGATGATATATAGATTTTTTTACGGTACCTTTCTTGTCGAATGCCGGTGCAACCCTACGGGCAGGACAATGTGATATAATCCTCTCCGATATGGATAACACAACTTAGCAATATATGTTATGCTACGGACAAGACAACTTGATGTAATAACTACTATGCTACAGGTAAAACAATATGAAATTTTGAATCTTAACCGATATTTAGCCTAAATCATTCGCAACATGCAATGTTTTTGCGCACATATCACCGTTTATGAAAAGATAGTATAGTCAGAATCCTATTATCATCAAAACTGAACTAACTTAAAAAAAAACTGATCAGAATCCCATTATCATCAAACTGTCTTAATGCCCATGCTAATACTATGGTTTAAGAAAAAAATATTAACTCAATAAAAAATATTTGAAACTAAAATCTTGTAGCTAAAAAATTGCACAAAAGTTAGGTTTGTATACATGAAAATATCAGCTGATTTAACAAAAGTTAGATTTGTATATATACTGCTCTGATCTAGATATCTCTAAGAAGTGAAAACATCTCTAAGAATGCGAAATCGGTATGATGTGGAAGCTATGAATTAGACAGCTAATATATTGATGTGAAAGAAAAAAAATATTAAACCAAGAAAGATGAAATCTGAATGATGTAAAACTTCCATCTCAACAACATATTCAACACTTACACTTATAGGTATGCTGCAGAATGGACTATTTTGTAAGTCTTTTTAATCAAAGCTTCAAATTACTGTAAAAAATAACATGTGCATCAGAATTTATTGCTCAACAAATAGTAACGAAAATTTAATGTATATACAGTGCATTAAGGAGTCAAGATTACTGCAAAGTTGTTGATGAACAAATTCTGAAACTATTTACAGAGCGTATGATAACTATACTAAATTTTATACAACACTGTCACCTTATAGACATTCAAATTAACAGGTTAAATTTGATTGTGTAAGGCTGAACCCACATATTAACTTGCAGATGCATATCAATGCGTTACCTTGTTTATTGTAACAAAGAAATTACGATCCAAAAGAAAAAGGGGTGTTGAGTACATGTTTCCATGTATGGATGGATAATAGAAAACTTTGTGTGCACTCACAATGAACTTTGTTGGCACACACAATACACTCAAAAGAGATCATAGACCAATGTAGCAGCAGGTACCAATACACTCACAAGGATCCTGAAAACTTTCTCGAATTCTCTGATTATTGTATTCTTGATAAAGCTTGATGACTTCACGTTGGTCACTGAACATAGGTCACTGGCAAAGCAGATCAAGAAAAAAAAGATGCAATAGATGCTTTTAGATAGAATTTCACATGGAGAAGCAAAATGCTCTCAAAGGTTCATTAGTTACCCACCTTGCCTTGAGTGATGAACCCCTTCCCAGCATCAGTGGTCATGCTGTAACTAATCCTGCAAAAATACTAACAAAACACGTAACAAATTTTAGCCCCATAGGCCCTAAAGGCTAAAGGTTAGTAGTTAAGAAAGAATATAGAGAATCTAACACTAAAAATCATAACGAAAATAAAACGAAGAATGCCAAAAAAAAAACGATTGACCCAAGTTAAGTTTTAGAGATCTATGCTGAGAGCAAGTAGAAGGAACCAAACTTGGGCACGCAATCCACCCAACCCAACAAGCTACAGTAGAAAGGACAAGAGGAAGAAGCGGCGCTCACCTATCTTTGACGCAGAGCTCCATGGACTCGAGCTTGGCGGCAACACGTGCAACACACCGTTGAGTTACAGGGCGGCGTGTTCTCGATCAACTGTGCACAACAAAGATTTGATTTTTACTTGATGCATCCTCGAGGCGCAAGCAAATCCTCAAACACATATATAATATAAGAGGCGGAGGAAACCTACGAGGGAATAGTAAAGGGTGGTCGCTCACCTCGGTGACATCCTTGGAGATGGCTTGGTCGATGGAGAGGACGATGGTTTCTGATGTCGATGGCTCCCTCTCCGCGCAGCTCCATTTCCGATGTCAGATGGCTATTTCCAGGCCGCCGTCACCCGTGACAGTGCTCCCTCTCTGTGTGGTTTGTCGAGGAGTGGTCGAAGGACGTAGGATTCGGTTGTTCATTGACCAGCGAATCGGAAGCGTGGGTGGAGAAGGCGACGAAGGTTGCAGTAGGGGCAAAGGAGGCGATGATTTCAGAGGTGTTGTGTGTGACACGATTATCTCGAGAGAGGCCGATAAAATTTGTTGGCGATGATATCAGAGAAGTTAGTTCGAGCGTGACACGAAAGATAAAAGGAAGAAAAGTCACACGAAAGGATTTTGAACGTTGATAAAATAAAAAAACGTGAAGAGAAGATAAAAGAATTGACGGTAGTTTGAAGATAGCGTGACACGAAACTAACAGATAAAAAAAATGACACTAAAAATAAAAGATAAAAAAAATCACACCAAAACAGGTGGGATAGACAACATCTACGAAGGTTTATATTAGGAGAGATGAGTTATCCTTTTATCATGCTATTAGGTTTGTAACAACACTTCAGAAAAATAAAATAATTTACAAATGGCTCCTCTCAAATAAGACAGATTTATATTTTTCACGAAGTTATTGCCCTGATCACTTCTTTAAATCTTTTGATTTGAAAAAAAAAACTAAGGATTATGTGTTTTATTCACTGGTAAAACACATAATTGTGTTGCCATACCCAACCCCCCTCCAAATAACAGCACAAACTGCACTTTTTAAGTTAAAACTCTACGCGTCAAGTAAACCTGCCTAGAAAAGGCTCCACCTTTTTTCCATAAAAAAAATGGTCCATCGTCACTGGGCACTGTCGGGAAGTCTGATCACCAAGCATGCTGCTCTCTATTTTTGTTTTCATAATTATTATCATCTGAACAATACTTTTAATTTATTTCAAATTAAATGTTTTGTCCTAATAGCAACAAATTAAGAACAGAATGAGTAATTGCTAAGAGAATGGACCGATCATCAGCAATTGATATACTAGTTTAATACTGAGAATCTATATAACGAACCATAAGTTTGATGCGATTGGAACGCCTTGCGTCAACAAGTCCAAGCGGGCATACCGCTACTACAATGTAGAGCACTGGAGTCCATGAGCGTTACATTTTAGAAGGAAGGGCGCCCTTTTGATTCCAACGAATTCATGTGGCTCGACCTTTTCCTTCCAAGGGTCTTCCAGGTGAAACTGCTTCCTTGCTGCAAACTGCTGGTGACGACCTCGTCATCGCAATCATCTTCATTCTCATCCTTGCTGTAGGATGAAACTCTCGTCACTCCTCTTTCGGGGGTCCAGGTTGGGTTGCTTGCTTCGTCTGCACTATTTTCAAGAGATCTGGGTCTTTTCCTCCGATTACCATCAATGTCGGATGAAAAAGAAGCAGTCCTCTTTGCTCTCGGGGTCATCTTTGGAATGTCTTCAGGTCCATCGTCAGATTTCATCCACTGATCATCGAAAGAGTCTGAATAGACAACCTCCTTCCGGCGTCTCCTCGAACCAGCCAGAATTTCCTGGTATTCATCTGCCAAGGTCTTCTTGACGGGTTCGTTATTGTTGGCAAACACCCAGTCTGGAACTTCATTTCCGTCCATAAGCCTAGATTTGTAGTTTTCTCTTTGCCTCCTTTCTTCATCCATCTTCTCAAACAACCAGAATTCATGCTCGTTTCGAGCAGCCAAACGGTTTATCTCACGCTCACTGGGGATATCAGTTCCCAGTGAGCTTGTTCCTCTCCTGAGGATCTCCTGCAGCATTGCTCGTCTGTCCTGTGCTGCATTGGGTATTAACATGAAAATCTCTGTGAATTCCCATACAACACACTTACACACATGCACAGAAAATGAAATAAATAGGAGAAAGCATTCAAACTAACCTGTGGAAGTTGTGTTGAACAACCCAGCCTGAATAACTTTTGCATCAATGCCCATCTTCTGTTTTGCTCGCTCTAGGATCTCTTCTTCAATAGAGCCAACACTGACAAGGACAAACACACGTACTTCATTCTTTTGTCCTATACGATGGGCACGGTCTTCAGCTTGCTGATCCATTTGAGGATTCCAGTCACTATCAAAAATAATAACAGTGTCCGCAGTCTGTAAATTTAATCCAAGACCTCCAGCTCGAGTGCTGAGGAGAAACAAGAAATATTCTGAATCCTTTTTATTAAAATCTGCCAATAATTTCCCTCGTTCTTCAGTCTTTGTGGATCCATCAAGCCTCATGTACTTGAAGTTGTACATTTGCAAATATACTTCCAAAACATCAAGTAGTTTTGTCATCTGAGAGAAAAGTAGAACCCTGTGGCCAGCCCTTTGCAGCTTCGGAAGTAGCCGATCAAGCAACTCGAACTTCCCTGATGCCCGGACAATTTCCTCTCGCTGATACATGTTATAATGCTCTACAAAAAGATATGGATGGTTGCAACACTTCCTCAGCTGCATTGACAGATTTTGGAGAGCCTTTGATCTGAGCCCTGCACACACACATACAAACAAGCATGGCAATAAGCACATGACTCAAACTACAAGGAAAATGTTTGAGTGTGACATAACAACAAGATGGTGTAATAATAGATCAACAGACATAGATCCAGATATGCAATGACATTATAGCAGAAGGCCATGAATATTTTCATATTTTCTTTAGCAGGGAAAAGGTTTGGTATTACTAGAAGTCTAAAAGAGCATACCAGATCCCAGGGCAACCCTTTCCCTACTCATGACTTGTTCGTAATATGCCTTTTGCCAAGCAGACATATCACACTTCAGAATTACTTGTGTTTTCACAGGGAGGTATTTTTCCACCTCATCTTTCTTCCTCCTCAGCAGAAATGGACGCAAAACCTATAAAAAAAATTAGAATGCAGTGAACATATTTTATGAGCCCTTAGCTTATGTTTCACCGATAAAGATGCATGTGACATCATATTTGGGTAGTTGTGGGCCAAGCCTATAGTACGTTTGCTCTACTCGCAAAATTAGATGATGAGATATTTTAATTCATTTGAAGGAGTTTTTGGCTGACCCAGCGACACACAAAAAGGAAAGGTTGCATCACTATTCACCACACTTAATGAACTGCCATCTCACTAGTTCATTGCATTCAACCAAAAAATGTAAAGCTAGTGAACGTCCATCAACTTCTACGAGAGAGTTAAAGAAATAAATGACTGCAGGGGTGGGCTGGGGCAGAATTACTCACTTGATGCAAACGATGTATGATTAGTAACTGTTCTTCATCATTAAGACTGATATCGCATGCAAATGGTGCATTAAACCATTCCTCGAAGTTCTGGGATGAATTGAAAATATTGGGCAGAATAAAATTTAACAAAGACCACAGCTCTTGCAGGCTGTTTTGGATTGGTGTGCCAGTCAAAAGTAATCTGCGACGGATCTGATATCTGCTAAAGAAGTATCAGTGATCTGAAAATTTCATGGACAAATGGTATAAATAAAACAAAATTACTTGAAGTCAAACAATGATATCGAATGCAGAAAATGTGAAAAAAGATGAACAAAAGGAGTAGGTACTCCAGGATGAAAAAAAAAATAGTGATGGAAACCTTTAAAGGACGGAAACAACTAAAAATTTGGTGAGATTCAGCGGGTGCTGAACCTAATGAGTATTGAAGGTACTAATAAAGTCAGCATTTTCAAAATAACATGGTGATCATTTAATCAAATATGAGTTGGCACTATACCCTTTGATATGAATTATGGCGTGTTAAGATTTTTAGTATGCATAAGGAATAGTGAATGTCATTTGGAATTGTGTTGATCTCAACAAAAACCATAAGGCTTCTATGCGGCTACATCTCCTGAGGTCTCTATTCATTATTTCTTTTCCAACCTTTTCTTCTCACAAAGTGTATTATAAAAAAGGGCAGCCGGTGCATGTAGCTCTGCTTGCACAGGGTCTGAGGAAGGGCCTGGCCACTTTGGGTCTTCTATACGCAACCTTTCCATGCATTTTTGCAAAAGGCTGTTTCCATGCATTTAACACTACACATTCTCTCTCAAAATGTACTTGAGGCCAAAAAATGGTCTAGCCCTTCATGCAGGCATGTGAAGATGATATAATACATTTCTACGAAGATTGAAGGCTGGTCAATTTTAGAAGTTTACACTGATTAAAAAAAACTCATTCAAACAGCCCTTAATTGCATTGTTAGTTATTAATATTGACTGACTTTCTTAATGTTACGAGGAAAAAAGCCGTGTCAATTATTTAATGCAATTGCATTGAACAAGACCACAAAATCTATCATGGAAATAAGTCCCCTGCTATCATAGCCAAGAAATAAAAATATCCTTAGGTGTTTATTGAAAGTAGAGAACACAATAAAGAATAGTGAATAAAGCAACCAACAACAAAACACCACAGTTTACTGAACATTAATTTAAGAGGCTGTAGAGCATCAAGAAGACATTACTGGCAATGTCCTCAGAAAATATTGGTAGTAACAAAATGTCATCCAAAGCTTTGATTGAGTAAGAAAACATGGATAAAGAGTATACCCGGATACTAGTGTTTGAGCAAGAGCGCATTCATGATTTTTTAAACGATGTCCTTCATCGACTATTAAGTAGTGCCAGTGAACCTTCTTTAGAAACTTCTTATCTTTCAGTATCAAATCATAATGTGTCAGCAAAACATTAAAGTGAACTCCTTCACCAAAATTAGCTTCCCTTAGAGCCTTCCTCTCTTCTGGACGACCATCATACAGAACTGTCCCAATGCTGAAATAGAAAATACCATGTTGAGTGTGTGGCTTTCATAATGGATGAAAAATATGCAAAGGACTTTTTGTTGTGCACACTCCAAAGTACCTGGGAGCCCAAGTTTTGAACTCATTAGACCAATTTGGTAATACTGCTTTTGGAGCAATTATTAAGTGTGGCCCTGTCACCTCCTTCTTTTCCAACAGATAAGCGATAAAAGCTATAGTCTGAATTGTTTTTCCCAGACCCATTTCATCAGCTAGAATGCCATTCAAATTGTTGTTGAATAAAGAAAGCATCCATTGTAGACCCTCTAACTGATATGGTCTTAATTCTCCACCTTCAAGAGCTGATGGTTGTTCTGTTACCTGAATATACATATGACAAAAGGAAATATTAGTTTTCCGCAAGTGATATCATAGATTGTACTCCCTCTGTCCCGTAATACTTGTTGTAGCTCCAGTCATTCGAACCAAGGATTAAGATTTAATCTCACTTTACACTGCTACCCTACTCACTGTGCATGGCAGTCAAGCCTGTCCAGGACTGGAGAGAGAGAGAGAGAGAGAGAGAGTACTAATAGGAGGTGAGACCTACTCACTGCACGTGGCCAAACCGAATGGACAGAGAAGAATAGGATGTGAGAGCATCAACTTAGGGGCACTGTGGAAAGTTTTTTGTTGCCATTGTTTTGGGATGCGAGGATGACATGTAAGTTGGGAAAATCGAAAGAGTGTAGGATTACAAGTAAATTGGGGCGGAGGGAGTACCACATTTTGTAAGAGCAAAAAAAAAAAAAAAACCATATTAAACTATTAATGAATATTAGGAATGCATGAACTCAAGCTGAAAATAGATATAGATTCATGCAATGGAAATTTTCCATGTTTAGACTTTCAAATATCACAAGTATTCAACCCTGAATGAAAGAATCACCGTCAGTAAATCGAAAAGAAATAATAGCTCTACATAATATTTCCACTTTGCATGAGATTAAGGTTTAAGAATGAGGCAGTAGTTATCAGCTTATCACCTTATTAACAGTTAAATCCTACATGACTAAGGATGCCTATATAGCTAATTTTACTTGCCACATTCTATACTAGCTGCACTCACCCTTTTGTATACCCTAATGAGAATTAACAACCCTGCACCCTAAGAGTTGACATTAAGACTTATGTCAAAACTCCCCTTTCTACCAAGTTTGTTCAATAATAATTGATGTGATGGTCAATGAAACTGTACCTAATCTGAAGTTGTAGAAGCCAACACACTTAACTATTGTCAAAAGTTAGTTCAATATATAGCAAAAACTTCTTATACCTTCTCTTCAATGGAATGGACAGTAGAGTCAAGTCTACGGCCTGCATTAAATTTGCTTTCATTGGCAGATTTAGGAGGGTTTGCATCATCATCTGAAGGAGACTCCTCAGGTGATTCACTCCTAATGCCTGATATTTGAGAACAATCCTCAGATTCTGACCCTTTTGCCACTTCCAACACTTCCGGCTGACTAACATGCTCAGCATCTTTTTGCCGTTGTACAGCTTTCCCAATTCCTTCAAGAAGCTCATTTGTTTTTTCAAGGAGCATTTTCAGGCGCTCATTCTTGCTCTCCTCGACCATTCTCATGTACGCTTCTTGATCACCATTCTTTAGAGCTACCATTCTAGTCTTTTCTATCCGTGAGATGCGTTGACGTGCCCGAACATGCCATGCCTATATTCAGCAAGTAAATGAGAGATCTTAAAACTGAAGTAGTATACTCAGAATAATATCTCTAGGATAAAAAGCATATTCTAAAGAATTTTGAATCTTGTAGAATAATGCAATGATGCATAAACAAGGTAGAAAATAACATGTCAAATAACTTTTCTGAAATCTATTCTTGTTCTCAGGGTTTACAAATGCTTCATCAAACATCACCTTTCATAATCACTAGAAGCACAAAAGAGTTGTCAGGTACAAGCTATAGTTTACTTAGGCAGGACCATTCGGATA
>BCLF01000166.1:7455-45090 GCA_001602275.1 Zoysia japonica | reverse complement strand
GGCGAGCGCAGGGCGGCACGAGACGACATATGTTGCAACTGTGGCAGGCCTGACCATTGGGCCAGGAATTGTCGATAGCCGAGGCGCAGCCAGGCTCACGTTGGACAGGCTGAGGAGGATCCGGCTCTGCTCCTAGCATACGGGAGCATCAAGCTACCTCCAGCGGCATCGGCCGCAACACCTCTCCTCAACCTCGATGAGCCGAGGACACACGCCTTCCTCGGTGACGGCTCTAGCGACGACAAGATCGACGGCTGGTTCCTCGACAGTGGTGCCACTCACCACATGACGGGTCGCCGGGAGTTCTTCTCCGACTTGAACGTCGACGTGCGCGGCTTCGTCAATTTCGGCGACTCTTCGGCTGTGAACATCAGGGGCATTGGCTCCATTGTTCTCGTAGCCAAGACTGGCGAACACCGACTCCTTCACTGGAGTCTACTTCATTCCCGCACTAAGGAACTCCATCATCAACCTGGGCCAGCTGGATGAGAATGGCTCGCGCGTGTAGATAAAAGCTGTAATCATGAGGACCTGAGACCGCCATCGCCGCCTTCTTGCCAAGGTAAACAGAGGCATCAATGGCCTCTACGTCCTCAATGTGCAAGTGGCGCAGCCCATATGTTTCGCAGCCCGCTGCGATGACAACGGCTGGCTGTGGCACGAGCGCTTTGGGCACCTCAATTTTGAGCCCCTGAAGCAGCTTGGCGACAAGGAGATGGTGCAGGGCATGCTGCGGGTCGAGCATGTGGAGCAGTTCTGCGACACCTACGTCCTCACCAAGCAACGGTGACTCTCGTTTCCTCGTCAGGCGAGTTTTCGCGCCAAGAAAAAGCTAGAGCTGGTGCACGGCGACCTCTGCGGTCCCGTGACACCGTCCACACCTGGAGGCCGACGCTACTTTCTGCTACTTGTCGATGACGTGTCCCGCTACATCTGAGCATACCTCCTTGACATCAAAGCGACAGCAGCTGATGCTATCAAGCGTCAGCTGGCTACAGCAGAGGAGTGCGGCTGCAAACTTCGTGTGCTACGCACCGATAACGGCGACGAATGCACGGCGGCTGAGTTCACGTCGTACTGCGCTGACGAGAGGATTCAACGCCACTACTCCGCGCCGTACAGCTTGTAGCAAAACGGCGTCGTCGAATGGCGCAACTAGACGATAGTAGGGATGCCCCGGGCCCTCCTCAAGCAGAGGGGGATGCCGACCATCTTCTGGGGAGAGGCAGTGATGACAGCTGTCTACATCCTCAACCGCTCGCCCACCAAGGCGCTCAGCGGCAGAACGCCGTACGAGCCTTATCATGGACGCAAGCCGGCGGTTGCCCACCTGCGCGTCTTCGGTTGCCTCGCGTTCGTCAAGAAGCTTGGTCACGTCGGCAAGCTCGACGACAGGAGCATTCCGAGAGTGTTCATCGGTTACACGGAGGGCATGAAAGCCTACCGCATCCTTGACCCAAAGACACAGCGTGTGCGCACGGCGCCCGGCATTGTGTTCGACGAAGGGCGAGGTTGGGCGTGGGGCAAGATGGTGGACGATGGCCCGACTCCGGCGTACGACGACTTCACCGTCGAGTACGTCCACTTCGAGGGAGCTGGGGGAGTGGACAACTCTTCTTCGCCAAGCGCGCCTACCCCAGTCCCCGAGCCTCCACCGACTCCGGCGACTGTGACGCCGGCTGCGACGAGCTCTCTATCGCCACCACCACAGCCGGCCACGCCACGCTCTCCAGCGCCGACAGCTACTCCTCCAGGCACGTCTACACCAGCACCTGCTCATGTCGAGCACAACCCGGTGGAGTTTGCTACTCTGCTCCTTCACGACGAGAAGCGTGTCGACGCGTAGCACGACGGCGAGCCGTTGAGGTATTGCACGATGGAGTACCTTCTCGGCGACGCATCGGTGCCGGGATTGGTGCCTCACGGCTTGGAGGCACAGTTGCATCTTGCGTGCGACAACGGCGAGCCTCGCTCCTTCGCTGAGGCTGAGTGACACACGGCATGGCGCGCCGCGATAAAGCTAGAGAGAGATGCATGCGGTTGAGAGGAACCACCCTTGAGAGCTCGCTGACCTTCCTCCTACACACCGCGCGATCACCCTTAAGTGGGTGTTCAAGCTAAAGAAGAATGAAGCCGGTGCCATCGTCAAGCACAAAGCTCGCTTGGTGGCACGCAGGTTTGTGCAGCAGGAGGGGATCGACTTCGACGATGCCTTCGCTCCCGTTGCACGGATGGAGTCCGTTCGTCTCCTTCTTGCGCTGGCTGCCCAGGAGGGCTGGCGCGTCCACACATGGATGTCAAATCGGCATTTCTCGACAACGACTTGAAAGAGGAGGTCTACGTGCACCAGCCACCGGGATTTATCATCCCCGGCAAAGAGGACAAGATGCTGCGCCTACGCAAAGCCCTCTACGGCTTGCGGCAGGCATCACGGACGTGGAACATCAAGTTGGATTCCACGCTAAAGGGGATGAATTTCGAGCAAAGCCCGCACGAGGGCCATTTACCGGCGGGGCAACGACGGCAATGCCCTGCTGGTGGGTGTCTATGTCGACGACTTGGTGATCACGGGCACCAAAGATGTGGAGGTGGCAGCGTTCAAGGAGAAGATGAAGACCACGTTCCAGATGAGTGACTTAGGACCTCTCTCCTTCTACCTGGGGATCGAGGTGCACCAGAACAACTCCGGTATCACACTTCGACAGACGCCTACGCCAAGCACATCGTTGAGTTAGCTGGGCTCACCGACTGCAACCCAACTCTCACTCCGATGGAGGAGAGGCTGAAGCTCAGCCATGACAGCACGACAGAGAAGGTGGATGCCACGCAGTACCAGCGCCTTGTGGGAAGTCTTCGCTACCTCGCCCACACGCGGCCGAACTTGACGTTCTCCGTCGGCTACGTTAGTCGGTTCATACAGCGACCGACGACGGAGCACCAGCAGACCGTCAAAAAGATCATTCGCTATGTTGCGGGAACTCTCGACCACGGCCTCCTCTATCCGAGGTGTCCCGAGGCGGCACATTTCATCGGTTACAGCGACAGCGACCATGCCGACGACATCGACACCAGCAAAAGCACGAGCGGGGTGCTCTTCTTCCTCGGCAAGTGCCATGTTAGCTGGCAGTCGGTCAAGCAGCAGGTGGTGGCCTTGTCCAGCTGCGAGGCTGAGTACCTAACGACTTCCACCGCTTCAACTCAGGCACTCTGGCTCGCTCGACTGCTTAGTGATCTTCTTGGCAGAGACGCTGAACCAGTAGAGCTTAGGGTGGACAGCAAGTCCGCTCTGGCCTTGGCAAAGAACCCTGTCTTCCACGAGCGCAGCAAGCACATCAGAGTGAAGTACCACTTCATCCGAGGCTGCTTGGAGAAAGGAAGCGTCAGGGTAAACTACATCAACACTAAGGACCAGCTTGCTGATCTTCTCACCAAGTCTTTTGATAGGATCAAGTTTCAATAGCTTCGCGCTAGGATTAAGATGCTTCAAATCTCCTAGAAGACGACGCACAAGACTTAGGGAGAGAATGATAGAATAAATCTAGTGCAGGCGTTTTATGCTTTAGCTTTATGCTTTATGCTTTACGCTTTTCGCTTTAGCATCTTAAACTAGCTTTTCAGCTTTTCGCTTTAGCATCTTAGACTAGTTTTCCAGCTTTGTGCTTTAGCATCTTAGACTAGCATCTTAGCATATGCTTGACTGCCCACCAGCCTATATATATATATATTCTCCAACCCCTCAGGTTGATCATGACATTCTAGTGAGTAAAAAATATGAGAAAATTGCCCCAACACTGAGTGTCATCCCTCACAATGCGAGTATTGCACCTAACAGTATTAGTTCAGCAAGATCAAACTTTTGTCACTTCTACCACATCCAACAAAAATATATATTGCTATTGGAAAAATTCAACACAAACCTATGCTCAATAATATTCCTAAATAAGCATTTGCACCTTATGAATACGACGAGTCAATGACCCTACCAGCCCGAGAAATTTGAGGGGCAGATCTGGCACAGTACAAGCATAGATAAAAACCCAAATGCGCACACTGAATAAATAGAGCGTGCACTCCAAGTGCATCCTAGAATCACATATTTCGAATCTAAAGGTCCTATCCAAAATTCTAGCTGAATCTCGTATGTTCCACAAACCCTGATCAAATTGCCTGCAAAGTCAGCCCCCAACACCACAGTGCCAACCGAGTTCACAACACCTATAATAAGCGCCGAGCGGAATGGAAAATTCGCCACACAAACCAAACCAACAGCACGCACCTCAGCTGCACAGTCTGCGGCTGCGTCCCCCTTGCCATCCCCATCCGTGACCGACATCTCCACGTCAGCTCCCTTGTCCGCATCCGCCGCTACCTCCTCCTCCGCGGCGGCCCCGTCGTGGTAGATGCACGACACCGCGCGCAGGACGGCGGGGGGCAGCGGGAGGTTGCGCGAGAGCAGGTTGAGCGCGCCGATGAGCGTCCTGGCCCGCTCCGCCGCGTCGCCGGGCTCCTCGAGGGCCGGCGCCACCGCCACCCCGGCGACGTCCACGGACGCCGCCATCGCGCGCTAGGGTTTCGAGCCTCCGCGAGGCGCCGCCGCGTCCGCGGCGAGAGCGAGGTTCAAATCCGCGCGCGGCAACGGTCGCGGGGGCTTTAGAACCGGTTTGGTGGGAAGTTTTCGCGCCTACCTGTGTCAGAGGGGGAAGAAGCTTCGATTGATCGGGCGCGGGCGCGCGCCTCCGCCTGCCGGGGCGGCAGGGGTGCGGAAATTGGGAGTTTTTTTTGACCTTTTTTTTATCCGCTCGGAATATATACCGGATCGGCTCGCTGACAGGTGGGTCCAATGGTGGGGTGCGTTGACTGGGCTGGGCCTGCTGGACAAAGCTCGGCCCATGAAACAGCTGATGAGGAGTAGTATACTTATTAATCGCAAAAAAAAAAACTGAGTAGTATACATTTCTTTTTAAATCCTCCTGGTTGTCTTTAGGGCAATAATTATAATTTATAAAAAATTAAAATTATATACAGAAATTATTTTTTAGCTTCAACGTACCATGATAATAAGTCATGTTCAAACATATATGCCCAATTTATGTTGTTTTCCTAGAATGAATGATAGAGGCCGGCCCCATAAGCCAACTTGTTGTTGCCAAGGTTTACAAAACCGGCCGGTTTTCGCAGTTTTCGGTAAAATCGATTCGGTCTAGTTTAGATAGTTGATCGGTTTTTAGTTTAATAAATTTAAAAAATTTTGAAAATCTAAAAACCGGTCAAACTGGCCAGTAAATCGGTCAAACCTGCCGATAAACCTGCTATATGTAGTAGTTTAGGTATAGCTGCAAAGTTTAATAGCAACCGCATATTATAAAATAAAGTAATTAGTCTCTAACAATAATAGATGTCATGCTTATTATAACTAAATAAAGTAAATATTAGATGGCATACATATGCGTAGTACCTTACATTCACATGCACTAGTATATATGCCATGCATTAGCTTTAGTAATGTATTTGCAAGAATAAAACTAAATAACTAATTGTAAATTACTCATAAATGCATGCATATAGTGAATTACATAATTAATAAATTGTACACCATACCCCTATCCAAGACCTACGCCATCTAAGGGTACGCCCCGTGTCTAATAATTGTGCATATATACATGTAAACACCATTATGCACATTATGCCTATACATATGTGCGCGCACACTACTATGAAAAGACTCTTCAATGTTAGGTCATAAAGTTCCGTAGTGTCGATCAAACTGTGCGACACTCCTCACACGACACTGCTGTAAACGGTAATCAATATCGGACCGGAGAAACTGACACTGAAGCAATTTATCAGTGTCGATCAAATGACATCACCTGGCCGACACTGATAGTTATGTCTTCAGTGTCGGTGGAGATGACGCCAGTGAGACTGACACTAGCCATAAAAATAGCAGTGTCGGACGGTATGATATCACCTGACCGACAGTAGTATCAACAACAGCAATGTCGGGGCATGATATTCTCAGACCGGCACAAAGAACTAGAAAAGCAGTGTTGAACGACATGATATCAGCTGACCGACGCTAGTAACAAAAACAACAATGTCGGTTGGCAAGATATCACCCGGTCGACACAAGTAACTACAGCGGCAGTGTCAAACGGTATGATATCATCTGACCGACACTACTATTAGTTACACTAGTGTCATTTATTATGGTGTCATTGAACTGACGCTGACGTTTCTTCTGTGGTTTCGGTTGCGTTGACGTCATGCAACCGATACTGTACTTACTACCGACAATATCGGTCTTAAAGATGTCAATTTTTCTGACATTGTTTACAGGACTCTCATATCATATATTATGACGTCACGTGGCCAACACTACTTTCTAGATTAGGGGCGTTGGTTTCTGTGACGTCACAAAACCGACACTTTTATGTATTTCAATAAGAGCCATCTTAATAACACAAATCAAATGCAAATAACAGATTAATAAAATATATTGACAGAGACAATGTATTAACAAATTAAGTGAATGTTTAGGCTCACATATGTACACAAGTTCATCCACTACAGCAGCTTAATTTACACATATACATGAATACTTCATATAGAACTAACAACCAAAATTTCATTTGCTCGGCCAACTCCGGTCTTGTTCATTAATTCTCTTCTGCTCAGCCTCAAAGTTTTGACGAATTAGTTCGAATTGTGATATTTTCCGCACTAATTAGCAAGTTCTAGATGTGCTGCCACATCATCTAAAAATTCATAATATTTACTCATTGGATGAATAAACTCATGCATCATGAAGTGGATCATCCGAAATGCAATGTCATTGAGTGTGGCTTCATCAAATTGGCTTCATTGCACTTGCGCATGCTTGTCTGCCTGCCAATATTAAGAACATAATTAGTAATTACTAAAATACAAGTATCAATAGAGTGAAAATTTATATAACAATATTACTAAAACTACAAGTACTTACATTTTTCCACACATAATCATCGTTGGGCAATATCATGTATTTTCTACAGCCAACTTCTATGTATTTGCACACATAGTAGCCACAATGCACACTGTTAGAAGCTTATTTTGCACACTTTGACAACAAAATGGAAAGGTTAAAAGTCTCAAAGATATAGACAAAAATATAGTGATATAGATTATTCAATTATGGTGTAGTAGTACCGGAAAATGTGTTTTGTGCGATATTTTTTCTTTCCATTTTGGATGGTGTTTTCCTCCATGTTTGATGTAGAACTTGTAATTAAGAGCTGTCACTGATAAAAAATATTGTGTCATGATTACGAATATCAGATCACTAAAGAATTAAAATGATATTAGAGGTCATTACGCATCAAAGACTTTCAAGAAATCATGTTCTGTACTTCTCTTATGATCAATAGAGTCAACTACCCAAGCCTTCCCATATTTTTTGATACATCATGAAAGAGATCCATTGATCTATAACAAAAGAATAAGGTACAGAATATAATGACTTTTGCTCTCAGTGCAGGTTGCCAATTTAATAGCCTTCCAACGCTCTAAGGTCCTTGACTCGTATGGCAACACATATCCGATATCGCAAGTCGCAAGATATATATATGGTCCATGCTGCCACTCTCATCTCACTTAGTTCGCTTTCATCATCGAGCACAAATGTAACTGAAAAGTACATTGTGCCTACAATTTGATTACACTAGATTATGTTTATAATCTAGGTGACATATAGCAATAGCAACCTTTCTATATATAAGAGAATTTAGGACATGTGTCATAGTAGTGTCCGTCAAAGATAATGTCAGCAATACCGACACTATACGGTAACAGTGTCGGTCGCTGACGTCATCAAATCGACATTGTAATTCACACAACAATTTCACAGGATTCGCACAAGAATTTCACAGGAATC
Source organism: Zoysia japonica (assembly GCA_001602275.1). Lineage (NCBI taxonomy): Eukaryota > Viridiplantae > Streptophyta > Magnoliopsida > Poales > Poaceae > Zoysia > Zoysia japonica. Next base: position 37,181 of record BCLF01000166.1, on the reverse strand, counting down.
AGATCAAATTCACAGGAGGAGCATAGGAATCAGAAATTTTTACCTTTGTGTCAAGGAAGGTCTTACAATGTATCCATAAACTAAAAAATAATATGTATATACATAAAAAAATGTCATATAGCATTTTGAAGCCACAAGAATTGAGCGGAATAATGGTGAGAAAGGATGCGACTTACAATTTGCAGAGTGCTGAAATGGGGGTGGGGAGGCGGTTTACAGTTTGCAGATTGACAGAATGGGGAAGGGGAGGCAGCTTACCGAGAAAGAATAGTTGAGGGTACTTACATTAGGGTTTCGGAGTGGGTGAGGGGAAGAGGAGACGTCAGGAGACCGGAGCCATACGTAGCAGGAAACGCGGTGGGCGCCGAGGTCAAAGGCGAACACGCAGTCGAAGGTCGGAGGAGGATGCGCAGCTGTGACCTGTGCCGGAGCCAAGAAGGATGATCAAGTAGCCCCGATCGGTGCCGGAGGAGCAGCGACGAGAGCGACAGCGGCGGGTTTAGGGTTGGCGAAAAATTTCGGTAGCGTAACGACGTCGCGCGGAAAATAAAAAGGCCACCAGGTTTAGTGTGGAACGATGCGACAAGTCCCGCTTATATAGTAAGATTAACAATGTCGAGCACTATGACGTCACGATAACTAACACTACAAACACTGCTAATAACTTTAACAATATCTTTAATGTTTTTTCTCGAAGTATATAATGATATTTGACCTACAATTTTATTTTAGTAAATTGCAGTGTGTGAGGAATCTAACAAATTTCTGTTTGAATTTTTCGGAGTAGTTTCATGAAAATTTTAGTTCTAATGGAACTATAGGTTACCAATCATTATGGCACTATACGTTATGAGTACAAGAAAATGTTGAATGTACGTTGAAAGTGATTACAAAATTTATTAAAAAAAATACGTTACAAAATGAAACAGGAATGCTTATCATCTAGAAAACATTATACAAAATAATGGAACATTTGGCATGTAAAAAATTTGAAATAATTTAAGTTATGTTTGCTGAGTGACGTTGTAATTTCGGTCAAGTCCGACCGACACTACAGAAGTAAAAGACCGACAGTGTGGCATTGCTATGTCGGACTAAGCTGATGTCATTCTGTCCGACACTGTTAATAAGTTTAACAATTTCTTTATTGTTTTTTCTCGATGTATATAATGATATTTGATCTACAATTTGATTTTTGTAAATTACATTGTGTAAGGAACCTGAAAAAATTTCTGTTTGAATTTTTTGAGTCTTTTCTTGAAAGTTTTAGTTCAAATGGAACTATAGATTAGCAATCATACAATACTACACGTTATGAGCATAAGAAAATGCTGAATGTAGGTGAAAAGTTATAACAAAATTTATAAAAAAATACGTTCTAAAATGAAATAGGATTGCTTATCATCTAGAAAATATTGTACAAAAAATGGAACATTTGGTGCTTAAAAAATTGAAATGTTTTGTTATGTTTGCTTAGTGACGTTGTAATTTCGGTCACTTGCGACCGACACTACAGAAGTAAAAGACCGACACTGTTGTTATTTTAATGTCGTTTATTGGTGATGTAATAACGACCGACACTACTAACTAAACCCTACTCAATCTCGCTTATATATATGAATCCCGCCCCCTTTGCTTCTCACCAGATAGCAGCCGCCGCATGCTCCTTAGCCTCTTCCCGTCACGCCGCGTGTATGGTCCTTCTTCGGTTGTTACTTATGATGCCCGGTCGCGCATGGATAGCCTGGTCACTGGGTGAGCATATACAAGTTCTATATTTCGATTGTCAGATGTGTTTGCAACATCATTTGTTTACCAGATCTATTACTCTCATTTGAAGCAGGTTGTCAAATCAAGTTTGGCGTCCTATAATCTCTGTTAAGAGGTTTGACAGAGCCCGAAACTTTGTTCAAACTCTGTTCAAGAGGTTTGACAGAGCCGAGAACTGTCTTCAAGAGGTTTGACGAAGCCTGAAATGGCAGGGTCCGCGTGTACTCCTGCTCAACGGTGGCGAAGTCCTCGGAGGCCAGTGCCTGTCCCTGATCTGGCTCGGCCCGCGCCCGGTGGGGAACGCAAAGATAAAGTACAAGATATAGGTTAGAAGACTAGAAATATAATGACGACAATAGTGCAAGGGCGAGAGAAGATGCGGACGTTGTTGATTAATGTCTGCATGCTCTTCACCTTGCAGTGGCTGACTGTCTACGGTAAAGGTATGCCAGCCAGACTTCCCCTTCGATACCCTCATTTAGCTGGCGTCCCATCCCGACGCGACGACTAGGGAGGCAGAGGCGAGCATCAAGCGCTTCTCCATCGAGGTGGCCAACTCCGTGCAATGTCCAATGTGGAATATTGTTGTACGTTCTTTCTTTTTTTATTATATAAATTATATATTACAACGTATGAAACATTAGTATTTGGAACGACGGGAAAAATATTAGCCTTAATATCACAAAACAAGAGGACACATTTATAATATAATATTTAATAATTATATTACAAATAATTCAAGTACAAAACTATGACAATTTTAATTACTTAGCTTGAACTAACTTCCCCTCGCCATCATTGTGCATGTAGGGAACAAGTGATGAATAATTGAGGCTTGCTTCAAAAATATTTATCATTTCTGTATTCGCAAAAAAGGGCACCTCATCAAACTGGTTGTATTCTTCATCATCTGTGACATTATCAACCTGATGATCCTTTGTTTTCCAGGATAACAATGTGCTTTTTCTTGTGTTCGGGCTCGAGAACATAAAACACTTGTGCGACACGTTGTGGGAGTATCCATGGGTCATCTTTGTGACCTTTGTTGTTTAGAGACACAAGGGTGAAGCCCATTTCATCTACCTCTACATCTTGTGGGTGCTTGACCTATTGGCACTTAAATACAGGGATCTGTAAAGTTGTTCCATAGTTGAGTTCTCAAATTTCATCAATATATCCAAAATATGTGTTCTTGTTCCCCTCACTGTCTTCGGCATCTACTCTAGCACCACGATTTTGGTGCCGGCTATTGTCGTCCTTTGCCTTGGTATAAAATGTGAACCCGTTGATGTCATATGCCTGCCATGATGTAACTAACAGTAAGGGACCATCGGCCAATAAACGAATCATTTTTTCATCTTTTGTTGTACCAATCGAGAGGTTTTGATTCTTCAACCGACATGAAACATCTTTTGTGCTCTTTCATGATCCAATCCTCTGTGGAATATTTATTTTTTTACGAAGCTATTGCAAGTGTTGTTGGATGTATGGCGCTGCAATATATAACTGATGATAGATGCTATAATGTGCATCTCGGACTCTTACAAAACTCGGATCGTTGAATGTTTTCCTTCCTTTTGTTCCTTTCCCTAGGAGCCTCCCCTCATGTCGTGACATCGGCACATCTATTGGTTTTCTATCTTTCATGTAATCGTTGTAGCACTCAAGAACCTCCTCAGTTGTGTAACCCTCTATCATGGAACCCTCAGGATGAGCACGATTGCGTACGTAGTCCTTCATAATAGACATATAACGCTCATACGGATACATGTGATGCAGATAAACAAGGTCAAAGACAAAAATTTGATCTGCTATGTGAATCATATAATGCTCCATCATATCAAAGAAAGATAGTGGGAAGCACATCTCGAGTTGGCACATAGTCTCCCTCGTCTGTTTACATGTCTTCTCCAACTCAGCAATGTCGATTACCTTCTTGGATATCGCATTGAAAAAGTGGCTCATTCGTATGACGGCCATCTTTATGTATGGTTGTTTGACAACTCTAATTGCAATAGCGAGGAAAAGGGTGAGCATGGTATAACAGTCATAAGTGTTATACCCAGTCATCTTCAACTCAGACATTGAAACGAGATTCTTAACATTCGATGAGAAACCTGTGGGGACTCCAACACCACGTAGACACTTGCATATTGATTTTTTTCTTCTCAAGTGTGAGGGTAAAGCTAGCCGGTGGAAGGTAATACTTTCTATTTGGTCTTATCTAAAGATGAAGTTCTGGCCTTATTCTCATTTTTTCTATGTCCCTACGTGCTCTAAGTCCATCCTTTGTCTTGCCATGCATATCTAATAAGGTACCAATCGTGCTTTCAAAAACACCCTTTGCAACATGCATAGTATCTATGACATGGCCAATCTCCAACTCTTTCCAGTATGATAAACATCGATAAAATATAGATTGTTTTTAAATAGTATATCTCCTGGAGCCTTATCATTTTTCTTTTTTTTTTCCTTTCACTGTCTTACTGAAGACGGTATGGATATATCTGACCAATTCAAACACAAATTTACCATCACGAGTGGTCAGTGCCAAATCTTTCTCCTGTGTACCATTAAATTGATCCTTCATTGCACGATACTTGTGCTTTTTTGGTAAGAATCGTCGGTGCCGTATGTACACCAACTTACATGAGAAAAGAAGGTACATTGATGATGTTTGGTCCAGACATACTACACATTCTATCTTCCCTTTAACCTGTCCAGTTAGTGTCAAGTGTGTGGGATTTTCATTGACGGTAACAAAAATTATAGCATACAGTGTGAAGCTCTCTTGTTTGTAAGCATCCCAAGCACGGACCCTATCTTCACATAACTTTTTCATATCCTACATTAAAGGTTCTAAAAAGACATATATATCATTGCCAGCTTGTTTAAAAACAGAAATAAAGATAGCTAATATAAGATACTACCTCTTGTGACACAGCCATGAATGTATGTTATATAGGCTTAGAATCACTAGTCAAGTACTATGTGAGTTTGTCATCTCACCAAAAAGATTCATTCCATCAATACTTAATCCTAGCCTTAAGTTTTTTGGATCTCTGCTAAATTCAGGATGGTTAACGTCAGAGGTTTTCCATTGTCGAGCATCGGCCGGGTGCCGAAGCTTTTCGTCCTTTTTGCGTCTATAAGAGGCCGGCATGCCAGATCAGAGTTCAGCATCTCTAGAGTTGGAGAATAGTCGCTTCAATCGATCTATTACTGGCAGGTACCACATCACAAGTGTTGAAACTTTTCTATTGTCGCCATCTTAGTCATCTAGACTGTTACCAATGCTTTTCCTCATCTTCCTCCCTTTTTTCTTTTTGCTGATCCACAGAAGCTGAATCGTCACTTTGATCATTCCTTTTGTACCTACTGGCATTGCACACTTGACATCTTATGTCATTTACGTGCTCTTTGCGGTACAATATGCAGTGGTTTGGACAGCGTGTATTTTTTGTATGCTCAGTGTCAATGGTGACAACAATTTCTTTGTAAGGTACGTGGTAGTTGGCAAATTGTTCGGTTTCAGTAATAATTTGGCTAAGAGCTCTAGCAATTCATTGAAGCTGGTGTCTGACCACCAATACTTGGCCTTTAGTGTAAGAAGATCAAGCTTCGCTTGCAATATCGTGCATTCCTTATCACACCCGTTCGATTCAACGTATAGAAGGTCTTTCAAAGCCTTCTCCAAAATCTGTAAGTTATCTAAGCCTCTCATTTTGTTCTTCAGTATTTTCTCGCGTCTAATGTGGCACAACAATTCCTCGACATCGAAACCTTCAATATTGTGACTTTCATGAAACACATTACAATCATCGTTGTTTCTTTCATCCCTCTGTTATGTGTTATTTCATTCTGACCTTAGCTCTTCGATGTTGCCTTCACCTCTTACCCTCTCTTTATTGTATCCAATCTCAACTTCTTGTTCTACAGTGCTTGGTGTATTCGCTTGTGTTTCTCTATGTTTGGTCCATATTGAGTAGTTCTCAATGAAACTATTTTCCAACAAGTGCTCACGGATTGTTTTGGGCGTATCAAACATTACAACATTCTTGCACTTAACATGGACATCATAATCTATTTGTTTTCATATGTACATTTTTTGTCTTAGCGGCTTCAACAAATGAAGTGACATTTTTGAAATATAGAAATGGATTTCCGCCAGCGCCATTGTACATCCAAGATATGTCCTCCATCTTCACAAATCACTAATATAAAAAGAAATAAAGAGAGAAAACATTATAATATAGAGGAAATAAAATGAACTAGATATACAATTAATTTTTCACTCTCTCCAGTGCCCCCACCCGCACCATAATGTAGGTCTTATTATATATGTAAACTAGAGATCTAGGTAATTAACTATGTACTAATACTCTTAGAGATCAACAAAATTAGTTGAGATCTACAAAACCCGCCCTAAATCTACGCCTGTACACGTTAGGTTTACTTCAAATTTCTTTCACGATATCCCGCCCTAAACCTACATGAAAACCACATCATAAGACCATAAAACTTCCAAATATGACATGGATTTACCTCTTGGAGCAATATCCTTTGATTAAAAACGAAATGAAAAATGTCCCACCTTGTATTCTAATTTTTTTGGTCGCCGTACGGACACTCTCCGAAACAAAATCGAACAGTCGATTGGAGGAAGAGGACGAGTATTTATATATAAAATACTAGTATTAGACATATTGAGATCATCATAAACGACACAATACAGACGATAGTAGTGTCGTCTGAACGACGACACCAAAAATCGACACTGCTAAGACACACTAGTTTCGGTTTTTTTTTACGTCAGCCCGACCGATACTGATATGTTCATTTATCAGTGTCGGTTTTTGTTAAATCACGTTTGTCCGACACTGTAGTGTTTCTTTCTAGTGTCCGATGTGGATGGAGCAAGCAATGACTGACTCTGGTGTCGTGTTCTGTACTATCGGTTTTCTCGTGACGTCTACTGGTACCGACACTATTGTATAATGCGAGAAATTAGTGTCGTTTTGTAGGATGATGTCACTTACGTCCGACATTGTTGGTGTCACAACAGTGTCGGATCGTAACGTTAGGGGACTATTGGGACTTGTTAGTGGCACCCACACACACACGGCACATCCATATGCCTTGTGCGACGTACAACCACATATTTACACCTACCATGCTTGTCCTACGATACAACCAAGCCAATCCCATCAAATGAAATAACGATATCCCAAAGCATACACAAAACATTAGCAAGTGGGAGTGCCCAACATATACGGTACTCGTTCACGAGTTCGTATTATGGGAACATGCACAATACACTCATGATATAGCTTAAACACTAAATATAGGTAAGTTGAAATGAATCTAAATTGCGACCCATGGGAAATAGTAACAAGTTGATACTTCACATAGAATAATGCACCCAACATAGATATACCCTTGAGCATGCCCAATATGGGTTCATACTCGTATACATGCATTAGTATATATAGAAGATGCTCGACATGCATACCCCTGCATAACTCACCCGCGTGATCGCAGAAGCACTAAAGTGTCTTAAAACGGATATATACTAATATATAGGAAATGGTACTAGATACACAAAACATAACACTGATTAGGATCCACATAAAATGACACAGCACCTATCGGGTGCGTACTCGGTACATTGCCTCGTATGAGTTCATTTCGGCTAGTACAAGCTTTTGAGAAAAATAATGTACCTATAGCCGGACCACTAAGTAGTGCGCTGCGTTTCTATTTAGCCGCTAGCTTGGAAAAGGAGTTGATCAACAATTATGTAACAAACTATCCGATAATCCCCAACTACCTCGGTCTCTCTGCGCCACCTCCTCTTCTTCTACCTCTGTCTCTTCCGGTGATCTCATCGCTAACAAATATAGAAAGATTGCTATCACAACGTAAATTAACATATAGAGGCGGCGGTGATATGGAATTTTTTTTCCCCGCCTTGACATGGTCATATCCTTGCTGACAGATACAGCGTGGGTCAGTGATCACAACCTCCACTAGCGAAACTGAGTTTGCCTTTTCATGACGGCAGGTTCCCCTTTTCATGGCGATAGGTTCACATAAAAGATTTGAGAAAATAATCTAGCGCACAGTACCAGATTGGTCTTGTGGTTCTACTCTCTCTCCCGATAAAAATTTATTTTTAAATTTTGTTGACTACGACTTTAATCAATCATACATTTTATTAATTTTAATAATATAATTTTTATATATTATAAAAGTATTTCTTTTAATAAATTTAAAAATACAAATATTAAGTTTTTAAATTTAATTAAATATATATAAATCATTGGTTAAAGTTGTAACTTGTATTGAACCGGAGAAGGGAGTAATAGGCACGACGTGACATTCACGTACGACAGGTTCTCCTTTTTGTGGCGATAGGTTCACCGAAAAGCTTTTGAGAAAATAATGTAGCGCACAGGACCAGATCGGTCTTGCGGTCTAAAAGGCACGACGTGACATTCACGCGTATAACCGATAATCATCTGGTCCTTGCGGTTTACCAGGCACGACGTGACATTCACGCGTATAATCGATAATCTTGTACTACATCTAGTTTTAAATTATTGATACTATTGACTTTTAATATTAACTTTGATAAAAAAATTGTTCAAATATGAAAATTTTTATTATTATTTGTTTTATCACGATGATTTGCATTATAGTTATACAACAATAACAACAACAAACTCTTTTAGTCCAAAACAAGCTGGAGTACATTAGAGATTAAATCCCAAGCATGCACTATATGCTGTGAGGAAATATTATTATCGCACATGTCGATACCTTAATTTCTACCTCCCGAACAGGTACCGGACGAAAACCGAGTTTTCTGAAGACGAAGATGGGCCGCGGCTCAACTAGTGACAACCGCCACAGAAACGGCTACCCACAACCCCACGGCGTAGTATTGAATGCGGGGGTTAAGAGCTAGGTGGTTACCGTCCGTAAATGAGCCGTTGCCTCTAACATGCACGACCATGTAATTATGGGTCGACGTTATCGGTATTATGATGTCATTAACTATAATTACCCAGGAGGGCACTCTTCACCTACAAATATGTAACCCGTCCAACCGAACAGGATATCTAACCCATTGCCAGAAACAAAAAATACATACTCACACTGGACGTAAGGCTGTTATCCTCTGGGAGGCCTGAACCAGTCTAACTTCCTGTGGCAATCCCCGTTGAGATTAGATTTATACCATTCACGCTCTCGATCTTAATCACAATATCTGTCGATCCCAACCGGCAGGTCGAGCGTCCACAGAGACGCGCCGAAGGGGGGCGTGAAGTTGAATCTAGTCCAAACTTCATCCATGGCGTTTTAACCAAGCAAATCCATCTTCTTGACGGGAACTACTTTCCATTTGGGTCGTTACTTTTCGTCGCAAATCAATAAGGTTCTTTGGTCCACCGGCCAGAGTTCCTTGAAGCTTTTTGACAGATCTCGTTCGTGATGCCGAACACGATTGAGATACCGAGTGTTCTACTCGGGCCCTAATGAGGCGTTGGCTTGGCTAAAGACCAAGTGGCGAAGTTACCACTCCAGTCCAAGGTAATTCTTAATCTTGTCAACGTCAAGTTCCCCGGACTGGGGTTGGAGTGTTATAATTCCGACAGCGACACCAACGACGTGTGCACCGATGATGACTTCGGCTCTAAACAAAGAGTAGCCCTTGATCATGGGGTACCCGGAGTGGGACCACAACATCGAGTTGTGCCGGATCAGCGTGGCAGGGAAGCAGAATCCAGTACCATCGGCTGGCTCATCGTAATCCTCTATTGGGCACAAGAAAAGGGCAAAAAAGCCTTTTTCTTGTGTCGATTCTTCTTGTATGGAAGTAAGAATCCTTTTTCTTCTTATTTGTTTTGTCAAAGATTACTATTTATTCTTTATTTGGGTCTGTCTCTTGGACTTCCTTTGCTTAGGTTCGAGCGCGGTAGTGTCCAAACAGAGGGAAAAGTCATCTTCCCACCATCGGTTCTGGTGCAGCAGAGAAGACCAATCTGCTTGGTCCTGGTAAGAAATTTACAAATTGATTTTGAGGCTACACGACTCTAGACCATTCTTGAGTGTATGCAGCACTTGGCGGCTGATGGTTAGCCCTCTGGCACCATTAGTTCAGCAAGGACTAGAGATCATGGGCCGTATAGGTCATACATCGTCATCATGCTTAAATCAACCCAAGGCTTCGTGTCGGGGTGACTGTCTTCTGAAGGGCTCCTTCCGCTTCGGTCATGTCTCCTTGGCAGGACACCATCTCTCCGCCGGAGATTTAGGACATAGCTTTGACAGGCAACAACGTTAGAGGGAGAATACCAGCATTCATCCTCGTGTGCATGATGCACGTAACGACATCGACGCTGGCTAAGATGACTGAAGTCACTGTTTGGGGCTCGTTCAAGGCTCTAGCTCTGAGCCTACATCAAGTTCGGTGACTCGAAAAGTTCAAGCCTGGACCGATCTAGAAATATGACGGTCAACTAACCAAGAAGAGTTTCTAAAGGTTTATTCCACGGTCATCGAGGCCGCTGGAGGAGATGATCGAGTGAAAGCGAATTATTTGCCGACCATTCGATCAAGATCAGCCCGATCATTGTTGATCAATCTTCCTGAGTCCTCCTTCCGGATCTGGGATCAGTTATATACAACTTTCATTGGGAATTTATAGGGAACCTTTGAAAGGCCTTCAACTACGAAAACCCTCCGCACCATCAAGCAGCAGCCCGATGAGAGTCTCCGGGCGTATGTCAAGCGTTTCAGTGTGACGTGAAATGCTATTCCTCACATTGAAGATCTGAAAGTCATCATTGCTTTCATAGAAAGTGTCTTTCATGTTTATACTACAGAGCGGCTCACTATTGAGGAGCCTAAGATAGTGGGCCACCTCTTGTCAATAGCCGAAACCTACGTCAAAGCATCGGAAGCGCGAGCGCGACTCACTGGAGAAGTGAAGTCCAAGAACTCCTTGAAAAAGAATAATGATCGGGAGGTCAATGTTGCCAACCGTGACATTATTAGACCCTGCACATCAGCACGTTTTAATATTTGTTTTTTCGTTGTCTCTACATAAAAGCATTATTAGAGCCTGCAGACCATTCCGCCCTAACATGGTCACAAGCTCAATCTCTGGCTTTTGCCAGCAGGCCGGCTTTGCACCATGGCCACAGTTTCGGCTAGCACAAGCTTTTGAGAAAAATAATGTAGCTATAGCCGGACTCTCTAAGTAGTGCGCTGCGTTCTCTATTTAGCCGCTAGCTTGAAAAAGGAGTTGATCAACAATTCTGTAACAAACTATCAGATAATCCCCATCTACCTCGGTCTCTCTGTGCCACCTACTCTTCTTCTTCTGCTACCTCCGTCTCATAAAAAATAACTTTTAAAAATCACGTTTGACCACTCAGTTTATTCAATTTTTTTTGCAAATATAAAAACAAATAAGTCATCAAATTTGAAGTCTGAAAGTTAAAAAATGATCCTTTTTATAAAACCGAGGGAGTAGCTCTGTCGATCTCATCGCTATCAAATATAGAAAGACTGCTATCACATCGTAAATTAACATACAGAGGCGGTGGTGGCATGGAAATTTTTTCCCCGCCTTGACATGGTCATATCCTTGCTCATATGACAGATACGACAGGGGTCAGTGATCACAACCTCCACTAGCGTAACTGAGTTTGCCTTTTCATGACGACAGGTTCCCCTTTGCAAAAATAATCTAGCGCACAGGACCAGATTGGTCTTGTGGTTCTACTTCCTCTGTCTATGAGAAATTTATTTTTAAGTTTTATTGACTATGATTTCGATCAATGATATTTAATTTTAATAATATAATTTTTATATATTATAAAAATATTTTTTGATAAATTTAAAAATATAAATATTAAGTTTTTAAATTTAATTAAATATACAAAAATAATTAATCAAAGTCATACTCAATAAAACTTAAAAATAAACTTTTATTAGACCGGAGGAGGGAGTAATAAGCACTATGTAACATTCACGTATGACAGGTCCACCTTTTCATGGCGACAGGTTCACCTAAAAGCTTTTGAGAAAATAATCTAGCGCACAGGACCAGATCGGTCTTGCGGTCTAACAGGAACGACTTGACTTGCGGTCTAACCGGAACGACTCGACATTCACGCGTATAACCGATAACCATCTGGTCCTCGCGGTCTAACAGGCATGACGTGACATTCACGCGTATAACCGATAATCTTTGTACTCCTCCGGTTTTAAATTATTGATATCGCTGACTTTTAACATTAAGTTAGATAAATAAAACCATTTAAATATAATTTTTTGTTACTATTTACTTTATCATTATGATTTGCATTATAGCTATACAACAATAATAACAACAAACCCTTTTTGTCCAAAACAAGCAGGAGTTCTACATTAGAGATTAAATCCCAAACATGCACTATATGCTGTGAGGAAATATTATTATCGTACATTATATGAGTAGAATTGCAGTCTAAACAAAAAAAGCGGCCAAAAAAAAATCATACACTCCCACTAAACATAATTAAATTCTATTTCTCTACCGCCACGCTGGGTCACATAATCAATGAACTTATGGCCGGCTGACCTTAATCTTCCATTTGATTATGTCTGTTTGTTTACAATGCCTCCTCACGTCCTCCTATCTATATTTCATAATAAACAAAGGTAGCCACGCCACTGCCCAACAGGTTGTCTGCAATATTTCATCTCATTTATATCAAAGTCAAGAGCACTTTTGTAGTGATCAATGTGACCTGTTTGCAGTTATAATCTTTCTCATTTATTTTTTATAAGCATAGTATTCATTTCTATATAACAGTATTAGGGCACTCCCAATGGTGCATTAATAGTAGTTTAATTAGTTTGACAAATCAGCATTTTGCTTATGTGGCAAAGAAATCAATGAAGAAAGAGAGTGGAGAATGAAGAAACCATTTCTACACTAAGAAACTATCTCTTCACTAAAATTAAAGCACTAAGAAACTACAAAATATGCATTGAGAGGACTCTATTAGTTTCTATGACATAATTCTCTCTGATAAAATATATAAGAAATCATTAAATTTTAATTTACATAGAAACTACTATATAAACTATGCATTGGAGAGGATTGAGTATAAAGGATAATTTATTTCTCTTAGAAATAATCTATAGAAACTTGCATTGGGAGTGCCCTTAGTTACATACCATCTTACTTTATTACAATTCGATTATACAGTGTCTTTGTACCATTATATGTCTTCCAACGAGTATATAAAAAATAATCACATGCATTGGCTATCAACTAGTAATAGTAGCAAGATGAATTTCCTCATTTACTATCAGAGGATAGTTTGGTGCCCTAAAGCCATCGAAAATTTTAAAGGCACTTATATGCCATTGGAACTGAATTTCATCCCCCCCCCCCCCTCCATGAATTGGTTGGTACAAAAGATAGTCATTAGTGTCACTATAAAACACCCCCTCCCCGAAAAAAATCAATATCCATCTAAATTACCCAGCTTTCCATTATTAAAAAGTAGTCTAAAATATTCATTTCTAAATAACCAGCTCATGTTATGATTTGCAAGTACGGTCGAGCCCTATCCCGTTGTTGTCGCAACATATTTACACTAAGAGCTCGTTTGGATCTTTGAAATTTAATTCATTCTAATAATTACAATTTAGACATAGATTAAATAAACTAATATAATTGTATATGAAATATATTTTTATATTTATTGTTAAACATACAAAGAATATATTTATATGTTGTATTTCTATTGTAGAAAAGTGAGTTGAAAAATATGCTATAAGTTAGAGAATAGAATTATAGCATAATGATCTATAGAATCCATTTCCATCTCTCATCCTATAAATTTGAGATAAGCTTATTTGTGAGCTCGAGAAAGTTATGTAATATCAAATTCCAAGCAAATATTCTAATTCATTATGTATATTTTAATTCCTCTAAAATAAAAGGATCCAAATGGCCTCTAATTAAAATTAGCAGAAAGGACATTGCTACATTATTGTCCAAGCATGGTCATGCTGGGAACCCATCAGGTAGGGCTTTTTTGGAACGCAGGATTTTTATAGTAATTGCGAAAAAATTTCACAAAAATTAGTTCAATTTCACAAAAAACGTAAAAATAGAAAATTTTTCCTTCAATCAAAGGGGCGTAAATTCGAAGGAAGTTACAAGGCATTTCCGCATTGAAGTTTGAACAATTCAAACCCGACTGCCGTACTACCAATGAGCCTGTATAAATACTCATCCAACCGCCCAGTTTCACTCATCAGTCGCAACGCAACAGAAGGCTTGCTAGTTAGCTCCTTAATTTTCGCAAAGAAGAAAGAAACACATCGATCTATAGCTGACACAGCAGGAGGTTCTTGCTTCTGCAGCCATGGCGAATCCAAGTGGCGGCCTCGTCCACCTCCTTCCCCTCCTCCTCCTCCTACTCCTCTCCTGCCTCATGTCTCTTCACCATGCCGACGCCGCGCTCTCCTTCACCTACAACTTCTCCATACCGACCGACCTCGCAAGCCCAGACCTCAAGAACATCAGTGACTGCTCTCGCGTCGGCGACAGGATCAATCTTACAAACGGTCTCCCGAACAGCGTTGGCCGTCTTTACCACCGGCAGCCCGTGCGCCTGTGGAACGGACGCAAGCAGCGTGGCAGCTTCACCACGAGCTTCTCCTTTACTATTGGCGGTGAAAAAAGCTTGAATCGGGGTGATGGCATGGCGTTCTTCATCGGGCCTTCGAGCCTACCGCCCGACTCGGGGAGCATGTACATCGGGCTCTTTGCTAAACCCAGCAACCCCAGCTCGCCGCCGCCACAGACCGTCGACGTGGAGTTCGACACCAACAGAAATAACGGCACGGATCCTCCGGTCATCACCGACCATATCGGCATCGACATCAACAATATCATATCCAGTAATTATACAGGCGTGGGAAACGTGAGCCTCTATGGTAACATGTCGGCAAACATCACCTACGATGGTCCCTCGACGATGATGACGGTTATCCTTCAGCTGGAAAATGGGACTACTCGCACCGTCAGGGCTCTGGTCAACTTCAGGGACGCCGGAGTGCCACAGGACGCCAACGTCGGATTTTCGGCGGCCACCGGCCCCGGGCTGGATTTGCCAGAGTCGCACCAGCTTCTCTCTTGGTCCTTCCACTCCACAGGTACCAATTTCCAAGCAGCTTGTTAAGTTGTTATTGCTTGCAGTAGATCTTTCACTAATTAGTTACACGTTATATAAGCAGCAGTAGCAGCGGTCTCTGGGCTCTAAATGAAGAAACTATAAATTTAATTTGGTGCTGTATAATTATCGCTGTTAAAAACTAACTTCATTTAACTATTCATCTTATTTAAAAAATTAGTTCGTAAAATTATAAGTCGTGTTTCAAACTTTTTTACGATAAATTATAAGTCAACAGCAACAACGGATTGCTTACAGTTTTGTTGTTTCGCTGACACACAGATCTTTTTTTTTCATGGGAAGTACAGATCCTTCTAATAACATGCTAGTGGTAATCTGGGTGTCGGTTGCGAGTGCATCATTAGCCTGTTCAGTTGCGGCTCTCCTTTTGGTTATCATTGTGCGTCGACGGCGCCCAGCTATAGTGCTGATAGATTTGCAAGGTAAATCCATCCGACTTTTTTTTATATAAAATAAACAGTTAATTAACTGCCTCAGAAGTCAGAGAGAGAAACTCAAACTCTGCTCTCTTCTCTCGTTTGGAGAATTCTCAGTTGCAAAGAAATTCTCGTACCGCGAGCTGTCCGTTGCGACCGGGAATTTCTCCGACGACAGGAAGCTCGGCTCCGGCGCCTTCGGGGAGGTGTACAGAGGGGAGCTTCGGGACCCGCGCATGCCGCCGGTGGCGGTGAAGAGACTGACGAGGGTGCTGGACCAAACCAGACGGGACTACGTAACCGAGATCACGACCTTGGGCCAGCTGAGCCACCGGAACCTCATCAAGCTCGTCGGCTGGTGCGATGGCCGCGGCGACGACAAGCTGCTGCTCGTGTACGAGCTGGTCACGAACAGCAGCCTCGACAAGCACCTCCACGCCACAGAGGAGACCGGAAGGCTACTGACGTGGCCGGAGAGGTACCGGATCTTGCTCGGCGTCAGCGCCGCCATCGACTACCTCCACACTGGCTACCAGAACCCCATCCTGCACCGAGACATCAAGCCCAGCAACGTGATGCTGGACGACGAGTTCGAGGCCAAGCTCGGTGACTTCGGGCTCGTCAGGCAGGTCTGGCCCGGCCAGGCCTCCCTCAAGGACACCACCATGGTTGGCAGCTGGAACTACATGGACCCCAAGTGCATCACGACCGGCACGGTGAGCACTGCGTCCGACATGTACAGCTTCGGGGTGCTGCTGCTGGAGGTGGCCACCGGCAAGGAGCCCGTCGTGTTGCCGGACGAGGAGAATGGGTTCCCGAACGCCCTCGTCAATGCTGTCCGAAGATCCTACTCCCAGGGCGCGGTCCTCGACATGGCCGACGAGCGGCTTAACGGCGAGTTCGATAGGGCGCAGATGGAGCGTGTGTTGCTCGTCGGGCTCCTTTGCGTCCATGAGGATCGCGGGAGCCGTCTGGGAATCAAAGATGCCGTCAACCTCCTCTCGAATATCAGAAACCCGGTATCTGAAACTCTGCTTCGGTATTGAGAAGACGGCATCACATGCATCGATCCTATTAGTAGCTAATTACTGTACTTGCTTTGGTTTCACTGTATGATACAGTACTTCGTTTTATTGCAGAATTGGTAACCCACTATGTAATTTGCTCGTTGTTATTTTCATTTTTAATTTGTAAAAAGATAATTTTCATCAAATAATCGCGGGCTTATCTGCCTATAGGCCCGGTATATTTCTGTTTTTTTGCAACTTGCTTATCTCATAAGCAGATTTTTAAGTTGAGTGTTTGGTAATCTTGATTATTTTTATTGCAATGTCTGTTTTGACTGATAAAATGACATGAACGCATAGACAAACTCATCATCTTCTTCTGCCTGCTGACTCTCCTTCGCCCTACCGCTCCTCATCTTCTTTCTTCTCCGCATGCATCCCAGTGTGGTGGTAAGGCGCGGGAGCTCGTGGGAGTGTGGGGCAGGCACCAGGGAGCTCGGGCTCGGGGCGTTCAAGGGGAAAAGCATCGCTTTCTCCTCTGCCGACTGGAGTCCGTTTGCGAAAAAAAAACGACATTTTTTGTGAATTCAGGATTCTTCAGGATGCCGCTTCTCCATCATGTTGGCTCCCCGCCAGGCCGTTTGGGTGGGATATATCGGATTTTCTCACCGCGAATCCGCTTATAGACGGATCCAAACATGTCCGTAATAAACTCAAAAAATAAGATGCATGTCTTCCATGATTGACCCGTGTGCGAATCGCACGAGGATCGTCGGCAGAGCGTCAGAGGGCCTACTCTCTGTTTCGCAGGCCGGGAGCTGGCTAGCAAGAACCATGTCTGTGATGCTCGCAAGAACCATGAGTGATGAGGCTGAAGAACATGTCTCTAATCTTGGATGAGAACTTCCATCATGGATTACAACCAGACAACTTGACAGATGACACGGTCCAAACAACTGACTTCTGTAATCCAGGTTTCCAGTTTTGACTAGGGAATAGCATCAGGAATTGCGACCAAGATTCATTTTCGTCAGCTTTGTTCCAGACATAATTGGTGTATGTACCATCAGCTTCTGCAATCGCTGATATGTGAATTTTTGTTTTCCGTAGTATAGGGCAGCTATCGATGAGATAAATCTGGCGAGTACGATATGAATTTTACTATTATTTCGTTTAATCCCAATTATTTTCTACTGTGAATGTCTAATGCACCTGACTGGAAATGAACATGCAGATCAATCTAGATTATGTGTAGGAAATGGGGGTGAAATTAATCCTGAATGGACGTTGGATGACAAGAACGCCACTGTGTGTTGCACGAAATTTACACTCGCCATTTTTAAATTAAATTGGTGTTGTTTGGACAACAGTTTCAGTCTAAAATTACACTATGGGAGTATATCAAAAATAATTGGACAACAGCCTAGGGAGTATATCAATCTTTTTGCTTTCACGGAGAAGCGTTTTGAAGGAACAAATTAAATCCGGTTCCATCATACATTGCGTTAATTTGTCCCTCTTGGGTACAACGTGGAAGGATGTGTAGTGCAAAACCCTTCCTTTTTGTCATTCTTGATTTTGCAACATTTATAAATAACCATTGAGAAATAACTAAATGACATCTTCCTGTCGATCATATTTCCTCCTTTTTGGAAGCATGGTGACTTTTTCGCGAGGAAATCATCTGAAACTTGCAAACCATCATGTCGTTCTGGTGTGGACGCCCTTAAAAGTCCTCATGCGAAACTCACCTGGCTTCCAATTTCCCAAAGATACCATGACATTTGCATGCACAAATTAAGAAGGACCCCGTCATGCCAACCAGGGCTGACCAAACAGAGCAAGCTCTGCAGGGGAAAAGATTGACATCATCCATACAATTCAACAAAATTACTACGGGCTCAAGTACCACTCATCATAGCTTATTGATGCGCTGGAAACGAAAATTGCATGTATGTGCAACATAGCATTTTCTCTCTATATATATCTTAGATCCCGTGGCAAGGAGAACACAACTGTTCAGAAGTTTGAACTCCACTCCCATCACATGTACCATGGATATTTAGCAGTTGTTTAATTGCTTGAGCTGTTGGAGGTGACCAAATTCAAGTAGAATGAGGCGGGGTGTAGACCGAAAGAAGTTTAATGTATCTCGACAGCTTTCAGAGCAATCTATTTTGCTGACCATGAACCAATTGCGATTAAGGAAGCGCATGAGGAGCAAGAGAAACACTCCTGGTTTGGCATCGATGTCTTGTAAGGCTACTTGCAAGCTGCCATCACAACTGCTAGAATTGATACACGCATAGAGCTGTGAAGGCCACTCCTGTAAAAGAGCAAAGAACAAAATTTCTCACTCCCACGAATCATAGGGCAATATGTTGATGTGAAATCATTTGCGCTTTGTATTCATATTTTATTAAATTCTCATTCAGCATAAACAAATCCTTGGTATGTACTATCAGTTTTGTTTCTAGAAACAGGCAGTGAAACAATCAGGCAATTCCCTTCCTGCCATGGAACCCAGCTGCTCATCGATTCAGTGTTTCGTGCCAAGCACAATCGTCACCTTGCAGTACCACATGATTCTCAGTTTCTCGCAGCTTGGATAGTTTGAAGGAAAAAAGAAATAATGCTTGAAACGCATACTACTGAAGATTGTCCACCTAGTTTTCTTGGAGTCATGACCATCCTAACAAGGGCTACCTAGTTTGAGTCCAAGTAGAGGGTCGCCTTCTTCACGGCCTTGAATGAAGTCTGCAGCCTCCATTTTTTTGCTTCCTGTTCAACGGCCTTCCTTTACCAGCTTCAGCTCAGTTCTCCTTGACATCCGCAAGCTTCCAGACACTTAACATCAACCGACTCAAGCAAAAAGATACCATCCTTTAGCAGGTTCTGCTTTCGAACAAGGTCAATATCACCTTCAACATGGTATTGCACCCTCATAGCCATATCCTTGAAACGATCCAAATCCTCAGGCACTTTTAGGAGTCTCTCGGCACCTGGTGATGAAACCTGCAATAACCAAAACAAGTATTTCTTCTATAAGGTGTTCAGTTGCTGATGCATCCGTTAAGTTAGATATAAGATATGGTAGCTCGCCTCAATTGCCAGGTCAAGAGGTATTCCACCCCTTTCAATAATCCCATCCAGTTTCTGTTTGTATAGCCTGTTGAATTTCTCTATTTCCTCAACACCAGGGCAACCCTATCTGTCAAGTTTTCTAGAAAGGCATAATGAGAAAGATACATAATAAAATTGCCACATTAAATGTGGCGAAGCTCGGATTGCAAGGATTACGATGGTGCAAACTATTTCCATGCGGGGGTACTTATTTACGATGGTTGAAAGAAATTTTAGCCATGTTCTACTGCATCTCAATTTTTTGCTTTCACGGAGAAACATCTTGAAGGAACAAATGAAATTCGGTTCCTTCATACATTGTGTTAATTTGTCCCTCTTGGGGACAACGTGGAAGGATGTGAAGTGCAAATCCTTCCATTTTGCCATTCTTGATTTTGCAACATTTGTAAATAAACATTGTGAAATAAGTAAATGCCATTTGCTTGCCGATCATATTTCCTCCCTTATATATGGTGATGTCTTTGGAAGCCTGGTGAATTTTACATGACGAGAGCATACAAAACTTGCAAACCATCATGTCGTTCTGGTGTGGACGTCCTTAAAAATCATTATGCAAAACTCACCTGGCTTCCAGTTTTCCAAAGATATCATGACACCTGCATGCACAAATCAAGAAGGACCCTGTCACATGCCAACCCGGGCTGACCAAACACAGCAAGCTCTGCAGGGTAAAGATTGCAATCGTCCATAAAATTCAACAAAATTACTTCGGGCTCAAGTACCACTCATCATAGCTAATTGATGTGCTGGAAATAAAAATTGCATGTATGTGCAGCATATAGCATTCTCTCTCTATATATTTGTCTTTGACCCCGTGGCAAGGAGAACACAACTGTTCAGAAGTTTGAACTCCACTCCCATCACATGTACCATGGATATTTAGCAGTTGTTAATTGCTTGAGATGTTGGAGGTGACCAAATTCAAGTAGAATGCGGCACGGAGTCTGAGTGCGTAGACCGAAAGAAGTTTAATGTATCTCAACAGCTTTCAGAGCAGCCTCTTTTGCTGGGCATGAACCAATTGCGATTAAGGAGGCGCATGAGGAGAAAGAGTAACACTTCTGGTTTGGCATCGATGTCTAAGGCTACTTGCAAGCTGCCATCATCAGCTTCATGTCCGCCAATATTGAGAAGCTCAGAGCGATCGGTATATTGTTTGACTTGTCATATCTTTGTCGGAATTTATAATGACGTTTCAAGTTTTTATTCAATTTTTTTTCCATTTTTTATATTTTCTTGATTGTTGTTGTGTAGGAGGCCAATCAAATGTGGGCACAACCGACGACCTTGAACCATAAGATTGAAATAACTTGCAAGTATGAGATATAAAACCAGGAGTGTTTTCCAAAACAACTTAGTGGCACGATGGTCAGTCGTACGAGAATATGATGCTTAAAGAGTTCCTCAATTAGCTATTTCAAAAGCTGTGGACTCATGGATTAGGATGATGCAGATGCCAGTGGCAATGGCTGTCTTGCATTGCACCTTATTGGTAGTCTTCTATTTCCATGAGTGCTCTCAGCAACCAGCCCCAGCAGGAAAAGTAATTAGTAAAAATTATCTTTTAATGCTTGTTAATGTAAAGTACTCGGTACACTTGGGACCGAGTGTGGCTGTAATGAATACTCATTGTACTTCCTTCTTGACTGTTTATTATAAACATTCTCATTGAGTCTCAAATAGTTCATTACAGTTAACTCGAATGAATTACAAGATACAAGAGTAACATGCTTACAAGTTAGACTTCAGAAGCATGCAGAATACTTTGCTCTATGAAAAGAACATTGTCTGCCTGACTCGCAGAAGATTTAACCATAACTACTTCCCATACAATTCTTCTTTTAAGCTACGAGATTGAATAGCATCAGTCTAGTATTACTATTACATATTCAGGAACATGCTGTCGCCAGTGAGCTTCCACCATTAGAAGTGGATACCCAATAACATCAAGTTCGGTTCTATGGTCCTTCAGAAATCATAAAATCCAGGCAAAGCATATGAGTCTGTACAGTACTCCAACTGCATATCTAAATTTGTCAGAATGTAGTGTTTAGTGTAACCGTGATGATACCATGCCAATATGCGAAACTAAGATCGGTTTGCTCATGAACCACTGATATTTACCAGTGGCCACCGCGACCATCGACAGTGGCAGGCAACTTGTTTGCTGTATATGGTTTCTGCTGCCCCGCCTGGTTTACGTCAATCCGATCAGCCTCACCTGTCTCACCCTTGCAGGTCTGGTTTCTTCTTGGGTACGAGCTTCCAGAAGGGATATTGTTTGGAGCAACTGCTGGGTGCCTAGCAACCCTTCTTTGCTCATATTGCTCAGCTGCAGATGCTGGACTGGAGTTGTACTGCAGCACTGAACCAACTACTTTGCCCGGCCTTGCAGCAGCACCTGTCAGAGGAAGTAACACATAAAGTTCAGCTAGAGTTAACAGATAAGATGTGTAACAAAAAAAAATAAAGAATATTGGTATTTATATCGTTGCCCAGGCAAAGTAGGTTTGCCTACAGACAAATCAACATCAAAGGTTTCAAAACCATTGTTTGCTAACAACATTAATATCAGGAATCAATCTTCAAAACACCAGATAGTGATGACTCAAAGATAATGAAGCAAAAAGCATGTTGCTCAGCTGAATTGATATGTAGCGTATGTTTAGACTGGACCCTAAAGGTATCTTCACAACTATATAGGCTTATAGTAACAATACAGTAGTTTATACATTTGACCACAATGTCTTATTGGAAGTTGAGGTGTTTACCTTGAGGAACATGTTGTGGAAATTTACTGGCAACAACTGTAGCAGCATGTTGCTGTGTCTTTTGTGCATTTTCTCTGATTAAACACTTCGAGAGATCCTCAGTTATGCTGGCTGCACTTTGCGGTCGGTTGTCCGAATGGATAACAGAAGGCCTGTCACAAACAAAACTACATTGTCAGGAATTCAATTAAAAAAAGGTTGAAATAATGTGAAACCAGACATTCTATTGTGTACTGAAGTGTTTTCAGCTAATACAAGGCACAGTAAAGACAGTATATGTTACCGCGGCAATGAATTATGTTGCCTCTCTGGCGGAGTTCCTGTCGATCCCTTGATATAATGTTCTTCTAGGTATGCAAACTGCTTTTTAAAATGATCTACTGCACTGAAAACATAATAGAGCAACTCATTTCAGTTCTATGAAAAGGTAGTACTAGGAAGGCTAGGTAACTCGCAGATTCACACTCAAAACAGACAAATAGAGAAGGAATAACATGAATGTCTTGTAAAACCATTTGTCCCACTTATAAAAAATAACACAGCAGTCAAAACAATAAGACAATAGTATGTATGAAAATATGATTATTGATTCATAAATCTACACAGGCAGTTGATGTGTCAAACAAAAGTGACAAAGATACAAACCTTGGGTACATGAAACCACTTGATTCAGTTCCCTCAAGAAATTCTCTCAACATTTTTGGATGATACTCCAGAATCTCCCTATATATGAGTTCTCTTATATCTTCCTTTGTAACCCTCAGCCTCTCAAACTCAAATTCCAGCTTTGTGACGGGTTGTGCAGAAGGTTCTCTATCCACATTGGCTATATTATTGAAATAAGGATCAGCAAGAGCCTGTCAATGTGTATGAGTGGTGGTTTTGTCAGGTTACTAGCATAAGAAGTGGGCAACACTTCTTAATAGAGTACTATGAAGCATGTAGATAAAATCACCTCTTCCGCGCTTGGTCGGTCTTTTGGCTCGAAAGCTAGCATTCGCTCTAACAAACTTAGTGCACGTGGATCTGCATTTGGGAATTTCTGCGTGAACGCTGTAGGTTTTTTCCGCCTCATACTGCTCAAATAGCGCCTAGCCTTCTCATTTCGTATCTACAGAACAAATACATGTGACTGAAGCATTAAGTAGTTTTAGTTTCATTGAAATATGATAAAGATTTCAATATCAAAGCATACCCACCCTAGATATTGCTTCTGGAGAAGGTGTTCCCAGCAGATCCGTAATTATATCAAGTTGATGCACCACATTTTTCCCAGGAAAAAGAGGCTTTCCAGTCAATAGTTCTGCAAATATACACCCAATACTCCAGATATCTATCGCTGGTGTATACTGCACGAAATAAAAACTCATTAGGTCCACCTGTGTTCTAGAGAAAGGAAATATGTACTAAATTAATCTATGAACAAAGAACAAGCTTTTAGTAACTGAACAAGAACCCCATGTTACATCACAAAGAACAAGCTTTTAGTAACTGAACAAGAACCCATGTTACGTCACACAATAAAAATAAAAAAATTAAGGAAAAGCATAAGTAATTAGATCTATAAAAATGATTTCTAGATATAGTTAGATTTTCAGATGGTTTGAAAAGGTTTCATGTTCGGCTGAGCGATCCTTGATATACAGATATTCTTGCAGATAGTCATGATTCTTATTAAAAAAAAAGACGTGTTCAAATGACCGCGAACCTTGGAGAAAAACGATCCGCATAGCTCAGGTGCCCGGTACCACCTGGTTGCAACATAATCCTAAGAACAAGGTAACAAGTCAGCCAGTGCAGGAAAGCTCGACTAGTTACAATAGTTAACAGGACATATGGAGAAAAGCTGACATACGGTCCAAAATATGGCAGTTGGAGTATCATGGAATGCTACTCTTGCTAGTCCAAAATCGCAAATTTTGAGCTTACAATCAGCATTCGCCAGAATATTTTTTGGTTTGAGATCTCGATGAAATACATTTGCTGCAAAAAGCTATTGAAAGATGCATCAGTCATATCGGGTATGTTAGCGCAACTAACAGGGCTAGCTGAAAACAATAAAATTAGCCCATGTTAATTATACTTATTTGTTAATGGAGAGTTCCTGATTGCAAGCAATTGTTTGAAGAAATATAAGAAAAGAACCACATTTCATGTGAAAACAAATAAATTACCTGTATGTATGTATTTCAATCCGCGAAGCAACTGATATAAGAAAAACTGATAATGCTCCAGGGTCAAGTCATCGTTAGCCTTTATAACTTGGTGCAAATCAGATTCCATGAGTTCGAAAACAACATATATATCCCTGAATTCCCTCCTTGACGGAGGAAGCAGGATATGCTTAATTTCTACAATATCCGGGTGCCGCAGGAGTCTGAGCAACTTGATCTCACGAAGTATCCGCGTCGCATCGGACACGTGCTCAAAGATGTCATTGATCTTCTTTATAGCGACTTTTTCACCGGTGTGAGTGTCCAGCGCAGAGCAAACCACGCCATAGCTGCCTTTTCCTATGACCTCTTCGATCTTGTACCTGCTTCCCTCGCCGTACTCCGTGAAGAAATCCATTTCGGAAGGTGCCTGCATCACAGAAGAAGACAGCAAATGACTCAGGCTGCTGGGCAATGCGTCGTCCATAGGCTGTTCGCTTTTCAGCCTAATAAACGAACAACTATGAAACAACAAGAGGGAAAGAACGAAGCGTCGTAAGATCAGCAACGAAAATGGCCGCATCAGATCCCAGAGAGATCTTGGAGATTTCAATAACGCAAAACCAATCTAATCACGCAAATGTCTCGACTCAAAATCACAGAACGAAACGCGAACAAAATACATCACGAGCCAAGAATGCAGCACCGCCGATAAATCAGGGAGATGAACCGGACCTTCTTCTTCTGGTCGTGCTGCATCCTCCTCTCCCTCGAGATCACCAAGAACCGCTCAAGCCAGGAGGATCTTCGCCGAGACGAGCCCGAAACCGTGGATCTCGCAACGCCAGATCCAGCGCGAAATGGGGGGCACCAACACCACGGCGGTCGGCGAGGACCGGAGCAGGTCACTGCCCAGCGCTCGCTCCCACACACACAAATACCGCGCGGTGGCGACTGGCGACAGCAGTGTGCAGGCAGATCCTCCAACGCTCGGAGCTGGAGCAAGCAAGGTGGGGGGTGGATAAGCCAACGGACACAGCTGTGATCTAAGCAGAGCCCGAGGCCGACCACATGAAGGGAAAGAGGCAGGTGGTAGCTGAGCAGTCAAGCGAGCTGAGACCGACCACCACCGCCACCACTAGTGGCCCCCCTGCTTCCCCAATTATTCCGGCTGCCAAGAACCGTTTTTTCTTGCGGTTTTCATCAGGATTTTTGCTTGGCTGCCGTTGTTCCGAAGAATCATGGCCACAAGCCCGCGACGGGAAAGAGATCGGGGACCTGGAATGGAACTGTTGTCGTCCAGTTCAGAAGCTAAAGAATGCATCTTTTCCCATGTGAGAGTTAATTTTGGACGGTTCGTTCGGACTTGGGACGCGTGCGAGCGAACGCGTGATCTTTCTTGCCTCGTAAAGCTGGGGGAAGCTTTCCGCCGGGCTGGCTCTGGCTGTGAGTACGCGTCAGGGCTTTATAATTTTATTTAAACGGTGGGATCGGTTTAATGAAAACTGCGAAAAATATAAAAATTGGTCGAAAATCGTTTCAAATTGAAAATTCAAAATTTGAACGAATTGCTACAGTAAACTGCTCGGTTTCATCGGTTAGCTGAGCGGTTTCAACGGTTAGCCGCTCGGTTTTTACGGTTGCAGATTCAAAATTTAAAACCGAGCGGTTTTAACGGTAAGCCGAGCGGTTTTAACAGTTTTCGATATTCTGAATTTTTTCAAATTTTCAAATTTTTTAAAATTTTTAAAACGAAAACCGATCGTCCGGTGAAACCAACCGCAACGGTTTGATCGAAAACCGTGAAAACCGAACGGTTTACTGTGGTTTTTGTGAACTCTGGTACGCGCTTGGATGAGGTATATTCAGGGCTTGTGGATTACTATGCGTCGTTGTGAGAGTGGTTTTGACTGAGCTTCATTGAGCTAATTTTCAATCGAATAAAAAAATTGTATTGAATATTTTTTAAAAAAATGTAACTTTATTTGATTCTACGAAATGATTGTCTGAAATGAACTAAAAAGCTAAAAGATGATAGCTTCTGCTGTTTAAATAATTCTCTATCTTTATTCTATAGAATAAAGAGAATTACTTTCAGTCACAGAATCGCTTCTCAGCACGTAGAATCACTCGTACAAAAGCTTTGCTAAAGGGGTCGGAATCAGGATATTTTAATTATGACCACTCAACATCGATAATGTCTCTATTTTCTCAGCAGCCTTGTTGCCCCCATTTCGACAAAATATGGCCCCTCCAAAATATGAAACTCAATATTTATGGCCACGAAGATATCTATGTTAGATTATTTTGCTATTTCCTATGCCTTGCAGTGACCATGAGAACATGGGCAATGGATGGCAAAATAAATGATTTATGGGCAAGTCAGAATTAGGTATGCATTTTGCTACTTGAATAGAATGGGCAGAGTATCTTATCCTGAATTCCGGATGAGAAAGAAGTCATACGCCGTATGCTTCATCCATAACTTATGATGAGCAAGTAATGGCCTCCTTGTGCAGCCATACGAGCTCCTCGGGTCACATCAATATAGACGGTTCATACGTCCGACAACGACATTTATTTTTACGAAAATTAGTTTAATTTCAAATGAAAAATCTAAGATTCGATAAAAAATCCTGTGGTGTAAGGTAGACCCTACAAGGATGAGACCTGGTGCCACACTTCAAAATTCAAACACACAAGTGACGATGGCTGGACCGTTGCCGTTATGTTACCGGACGGACAACCCCTCAGATCACATGAATGCTATGCAGGTGGTCCATGCGTACGTAGTGCCAACGGAGTAAAACCAATTGACAATTTTAGAGGTGCAAATGTCAGTACCGGTTGGTGTACGGCTCATACTCTCTGTTCATCCTCATCCTAAATTTGAACTAAACAGCGACAACAAATAAAATTCGAGGGGAGTGCCACTTTATTCGCAAGGAAACATGGAGCACATATTGTATCAGCATTTTGTTCCTTCTAGTCTTCTTTCTTTGCGGTTAATACTTTGAAGATACTTTTCAGAAAGCAAACAGCTGAAGGTTTAAGATCATTAGACAAAGCTAAGTGGGGATTACGTGACTGCAGTCTGTCACTAATAAAACGGCTACATACGCTAATGCCAACCTGATCCTCACGTCTCCAAGGAAAGAAATGTCCAATACGGGATCTCCTTATGCATATCACAGACATATAGCTGGCAGAGTGGCTTAGGATGGCACAAGATCTGATTGATTGATGCTGATGGAATCAATTAGGGAAAAATAAACTGAGTTCAGTGCCATCACAGTCATGTATCCATTACAAAATACCATCGGATGTGGAGGCACATGACACCCACATGACAATGACATGTTGACGGTATTCAGTTCAGGTTCTCTTTGCGATGGTATTAAGCAATTTCCCCTTGACACTTCCTTTTTAGGAGTTCAGAACAAACTGGAGTTTCCCTGGTGCATCTCCATGCTCCCCTAATGTCAGATAAGGTCGATCCGACCGCCCTCCACAAGTCCCTTGATGGACTTGTACCGAAGAACATACAAGTCGTCGGCAACCAAGTCCACAACCTCCTCTCCTCTTCATGGAAAGAAGCAGCAACCGTCAGTGATGATAAAGAAAAAAACTCAAGAAGAACTGAAGTTTGCATAGGTACTTACATGTCATCTAGCTGGAATGCACCTACGTCGCTTTTAGTTTTGCAGAAGACAAATGTGTCGAGCTGAGGCTCTGGAACTGGAAGAAATAGGAGAAACAAATCAGATGGAGCCCCACAGTTGATATCAAGAACATGTCTAAAGCTCATTTGCTTCGCATCTTCACCAACAATATTTCAAAAGCATTCAGTTGCTCAGATACGAGAAGCATACTAAAGAATTGTCCATAAATCTGTCTCTGTGTATATTATCAACACAGCAAAGGCTGTCTTTATGATCTTGAACCTTGTCTAAAAGTGAAGCTAAAGGCTAGTCTCAGAATAAGTGAAGCTAAAGGCTAGTCTCAGAAAAAGTAAAGCTAATGATGTTGTTAGGTAATGCCTTTAAATGAGTATTGATCAGTTCAAAAACTTTGCATTAGTTGTTTAGTACAGATGGTTGATTGCAATTTAGTGATTGAATTACTGTCCAAAGTAGGAGATAAAGAGCAAAGTTTCCTAGTCTTCATATTAAATTGTCTATAAAAGCAGTTCACTGCTCTCCGTTTTATGCATCATAAAGAGGACACTAATCAGAACAGTCGGTGAGGGACTGCTTTTGAGGGATAAAGACTACAGTAGAGAGACTATTTTCTTCTTAAATTCTGTTCAGTGGATGTGGAACAATTGGCTAATGTCAGTCTGATTCATGTCTGAAGGGTCCAAGGAATATGAATTTTTCAGAGCAATCACAATAGTGTGAAAGAGATATGTTTATATGTGAGATGCTATGAATTTAGCAGCCTGAGTGCCTGAAAAAACATACCAGGCTGCTCACTTGAAATGGTAGGACATTTCACAACCCATGCAAATATGCAATGACTAGAGCTGCAACAACAAAAACAACCTGGAACACAATGCACACAGATTTGGAAGATCAAGTGAAGATACACATACTCATGTCATCCTCGGTGCTCGACAGAGACTGCCTCCTCACGCTGTCATACCCGTACGGCAGCTTGGACAGCACGGACTGCTCCAGATGCTTCTCCATGATGTCCCGGCAGCTTGCAAACATATCACACCCAAGAAATTTGAATTCCCAGCTGAACCATCTAAATTCGAAAACAAATAGAAGCAATCGCATTGCAGAAGGTACCTCTCGGCAAACTTCCGCTCCTGCGGCGACAGCAGCCGATGCATGAGGTCGTCCGACCTGGAGATGTGCATCGCGTATTTCTCGATCTGTGGAAGCAGTAAGCAGCGCAATAGTGCAAACGCCGCGGCATCAGTTCGCTGAAATCGGTAGGACGGCGAGGTAGAACAGAGAAAAGATAGGGAACTGGGTTTGGATGTGACCTTGTGGAGGCGGAGTCGGAGGTAGGAGCGGAGGAGGAAGAGCGTGCGGTCGAGGTCCATCTGGTAGAGCGAGACCACCAGGTCGTCGACGCCGGTATCCGCGAACTCGTCCAACGTCTCCTCCTGCCGTGCATCAACGTCAGGAAACCGTCAGAGAAATCCGCCGGAGCGGGGGGGGGGGGGGGGGGGGGGGGGGGG
>BCLF01000165.1:282029-295818 GCA_001602275.1 Zoysia japonica | reverse complement strand
CGACAGGAGCACTCCGAGAGTGTTCATCGGCTACGCGGAGGGCACGAAGGCCTACCGCATCCTGGACCCGAAGACACAGCGTGTGCGCACGGCGCGCGACATTGTGTTCGACGAAGGGCGAGGTTGGGCGTGGGGTAAGATGGTGGACGATGGCTCGATTCCGGCGTACAACGACTTCACCGTCGAGTACGTCCACTTCGAGGGAGCTGGGGGAGTGGGCAACTCTTCTTCGCTAAGCGCGCCTACCCCAGTCCCCGAGCCTCCACCGACTCCAGCGACTGTGACGCCGGCTGCGACGAGTTCCCCACCGCCACCACCACAGCCGGCCACGCCACGCTCTCCGGCGCCGACAGCTTCTCCTCCAGGCACGTCTACACCAGCACCTGCTCATGTCGAGCACAACCCGGTGGAGTTCGCTACTCCGCTCCCTCACGACGAGGAGCGTGTCGACGCGTACCACGACGGTGAGCCGTTGAGGTATCGCACGATGGAGGACCTTATCGGCGATGCACCGGTGCCGGGACTGGTGCCTCACGACCTGGAGGCACAGTTGCATCTTGCATGCGACAACGGCGAGCCTCGCTCCTTCACTGAAGCTGCGGGACACGCGGCATGGCGCGCCGCGATGAAGCTAGAGATGGATGCGGTTCTTTGAACCGCACTTGGGAACTCGCTGACCTTCCTTCTGGACACCGCGCGATCACCCTTAAGTGGGTGTTCAAGCTGAAGAAGGATGAGGTCGGTGCCGTCGTCAAGCACAAGGCTCGCTTTGTGGCACGCGAGTTTGTGCAGCAGGAGAGGATCGACTTCGACGATGCCTTCACTCCCGTTGCACGGATGGAGTCCGTGCGTCTCCTTCTTGCGCTGGCTGCCCAAGAGGACTGGTGCATCTACCACATGGATGTCAAGTCGGCGTTTCTCAATGACGACTTGAAGGAGGAGGTCTACGTGCACCAGCCGCCGGGATTTGTCATCTCCGGCAAAGAGTGCAAGGTGCTGCGTCTGTGCAAGGCACTCTACGACTTGCGGCAAGCACCACGGGCATGGAACGCCAAGCTGGATTCCACGCTGAAGGGGATGAGTTTCAAGCAAAGCCCGCACGAGGCGGCCATCTACCGGAGGGGCAACGGCGGCAATGCCTTGCTAGTGGGTGTCTACGTCGACGACTTGGTGATCACGGGCACCAAAGATGCGGAGGTGGCAGCATTCAAAGAGGAGATGAAGGCCACCTTCCAAATGAGTGACTTGGGACCTCTCTTTCTACTTGGGATCGAGGTGCACTAGGACGACTTCGGCATCACACTTCGACAAACCGCCTACGCCAAGCGCATCGTTGAGCTAGCTAGGCTCACCAACTGCAACCCAGCTCTCACTCCGATGGAGGAGAGGCTGAAGCTCAGCCGTGACAACACGACAGAGGAGGTGGATGCCACGCAGTACCGGCGTCTTGTGGAAAGCCTTCGCTACCTCGCACACACGCGGCCGGACTTGGCGTTCTCCGTCGGCTACGTTAGTCGGTTCTTGCAGCGACCGACGACGGAGCACCAGCAGGCCGTCAAAAGGATCATCCGCTATGTTGCGGGGACTCTTAACCATGGCCTCCACTACCCGAGGTGTCTCGGGGCGGCACATTTCATCGGGTACAGCGACAGTGACCACGCCGGCGACATCGACACCAGCAAGAGCACAAGCGGGGTGCTTTTCTTCCTCGGCAAGTGCCTTGTTAGCTGACAGTCGGTCAAGCAGCAGGTGGTGGCCTTGTCCAGCTGCGAGGCTGAGTACGTAGCGGCTTCCACCGCTAACTCAGGCGCTATGGCTCGCTCGACTGCTTAGTGATCTCCTTGGCAGAGACGCTGAAGCAGTGGAGCTCAGGGTGGATAGCAAGTCCGCTCTGGCCTTGGCAAAGAACCCTGTTTTCCACGAGCGCAGCAAGCACATCAGAGTGAAGTACCACTTCATCCGAGGCTGCTTGGTGGAAGAGAGCGTCAGGGCAAGCTACATCAACACCAAGGACCAACTTGCTGATCTTCTCACTAAGTCCCTTGGTAGGATCAAGTTTCAGGAGCTTCGCGCCAGGATTGGGATGATTCAAATCTCCCAGAAGACGACGCACAAGACTTAGGGGGAGAATGATGGAATAAGTCTAATGCAGACGCTTTATGCTTTATGCTTTGTGCTTTACGCTTTTCGCTTTAGCATCTTAGACTAGCTTTTCAGCTTTTCGCTTTAGCATCTTAGACTAGCTTTTCAACTTTATGCTTTAGCATTTTAGACTAGTTTTTCAGCTTTTCGCTTTAGCATCTTAGACTAGCATCTTAGCATATGCTTGGCTGCCCACCAAGCCTATATATATGTATCCCCAACCCCTTAGGTTGATCATGGCATTGTAGTGAGTAAGAAACATGGAGAGAGTTACTCCCAACACTGAGCATCATCCAACACAATGCGAGTGTAGCGCCTAACAGCTTGGGGTAGCGATGGCGACATACCGTGACGGGGGCCATGCCTGGAAGGAGGTGAATCCGATGATCACATGCACGAACTGGAGGCAGTGTTGACGGCGTGTCGAAGATGTCGCCGAACTCCGTCAGGAGCAGTTGCAGGAGGTCCAGGCGTCCTGAGGTGTCGAGCGCAGGAGTCCTGGTGGCCGTGACGCCGGTCCAGTGAACACAGTGATCCTGGCGCCAGAACACCATGGTCTGGCGGTTGAGGTCCCAGAGGATGGGGCCCAGGGACCGAAGCCAGTGGCAGCCTAGCACAAGCTTGTAGTCGGGGAGGGGCAAGACGAAGAGGTTGATGTGGAACTCCTCGGTGGCGATGGTGACGAGAAGGCTTGAACAGACCCTGGTGGATGGGACGCGCTCGGCGTTGGCGACGCCCACGGTGAGGCCAGGACACGGCACGGGCTGGAGGCCGAGGCGGCGTGCAGTGTCTACGGCAATGGAGTGGGTGGTCCCTGAGTCCACGAGGGCGCGGACAGACACGCCTGGGACGAAGTTGGCCAGGTGCGCGGTGTCAGCCGTCTTGATGCCTGTGAGGGCGTGGAGGGAGATTGCGACATTGGCATCGGAGGCGGGCTACTCTGCCACGGTGTCGTCGATCGACGCGTCCTCGTCGAGCTCCATCGGGTACAAGCCCTTGGTGCAGTTGTGGTCCCGCGTAAACTTCTCAGAGTAGTTGAAGCAGAGCCCGTTCGCACGGTATTGCGCCATCTCCTGTGCGGTCAGCCGCTTGAATCACGTGCCCGCTGGAGGAGCGGCCTTGGTTGGGGCCAGTGGAGTTGGGGGCGCTGTCTTGGCGGCTGGTGGCGGCGTGTGGGGCATGAGAGTCGCGGGCAGCAGACTCGACCGAATCATCGAACTGGTGCGGGTCGTGACGCGGGGCCCATAGGGTTGGGGTCCACGTCATTGTCCAAGTCCAAGTGACGCTCGAAGGCCCACCCAAGGCCCATGGTGTCGTCGAGGGTATCCGGGTGTTGGAGCTCGACGTCCGTTTGCAGCGAATTGCGGAGGCTGGCGGTGAAGATGTCAATTTGGTCCTGCTCCTGGAGTGGCCGGCAGCGCGCGAGCATGGGCAAGAACTGCACCTTGTACTCAACCGTCCCGGTGCGGTAGAGCTTCATGAGGGTGCCAAGCAGTTCCTGCGTGCCGGCGTCCCAAACGCCCGCTGCACCTTGTCGACGAAGTCTAGCGACGTTGGAGCGCCGTGGTTTTGCTCCAGGCGGTACTACCAATCCTGGGCAGCACCTTCCATGTAGAAGGAGGTGAGCCACACACGCTCGTCATCCGCCATGTGATCGGCGCGGAAGAATTGCTCTACCTTGTGGAGCCAAGTGACCGAATCGGTGCTGCCGTCGTAGTGCAGAAATCGGAGCTTGTGCTTGCCGTGCTCGCGTGGAGGCAGAGGTGGAGGGGCATCAGTGCCAGCGTCCTTGCCGCTATGGGGGCCGCCGAAGGAGAGGTGGTCCACTGTAGCCGGTTGATGACGATGGTGAGGCGGCTCTAATCGCCCTTCATCTTTGTCATGTCGTTCTCGACGGCAAAGAGTTTTTTGAGGATGGCACCCAGAGCGGACTTGATATCATCACCCATGACAGGCGAGAGGATCGAGAGGCTCACTGATACCAGATGATATGGCTACGGAATTGAGTAATCTTTATTGATGAACTGGGGAGATTGCAATGGCTAGTCCTAGAACAGTGGCAGCAGCAGAGCATGATCGCCCTCCCTGGGAGGCTCTGATCATCAATACTCTACTGCTTCTTAACCCCCTCTGATCAGCCGGCCCTTAATTATAGCATCTAATGACCGGCTGCGCACCACAAGCTAGTCTATTCCTGATCCTAAATTACTGGCACAGCTATATTTAGCCACTAGAGGCAGCTGACGCCTTCTTCTTCTTCTTCCTAGTGTGCTCCTTTCCAATGAAAGCGTCCACAACAGAAGAAAACTTGTCATCCACCTTAACTAGTGTTTCAGTATCTGATGCCTATACTACTAGGAAGAAAAAAGAATGGTTGGGGTTAAGTGCTCTCTTCTCTCCCTGGAAAACTTAATATCATAAAAACATGTGTAAAATAGAAGTGTTAGATCTCAGCCCCGATGGCAGTGAACTCAGACCATCGTTAAGCATGAAGTATTTTAGGGAAATGGGTTCAAATGAAGCAACCACACATCACAAGTATAATTAAGTCCATTTAGGTTTGTTCAAGTAAAAACTTTTTAGATTTGACTATTAACATCTAAAATTTACAAAGAATGACAATACAAGATTTATACTACTAGGTTTACCATGACCAATATTTTTAACAATTTGTAAGTGCTTTTATTTAAGATAGTATATATTTACAAATATAAATATTTTGAACAAGTTGGCAGAGAGCTCCTACCTAATTTTTCGTATTAATAGAAAAATATGTAGAAGGCACAAGGCCTCAGGCCCAAACAGAAATAGCAAATTACATCAAGTAAGGTTTTCTAGCCAATTAACCATAAGAGGAAGTAAATGGACTATTCTGTGGTTAGTAATATTACTATTGAAAGTGTCAGCATATTGGAGATCATATCCATGTAATAGATGTACTATTAGAGTTATCTTTTTTTATTAAATGAAGTAACCAATATGTCCTGTAGAAGCTTTATTTCCAAGTGATCGATGGTGTAACACATACGCCATAATTTTTCATGCTATTATCTTGTTGAGAATCATTCCTGATTTGTTTTTACTGCTAGGAAATCTCCAAATTACATAGATCTACTATTAAATAATTTTTTGAAAAAACTATTGAATAATGAGAAAACTTAGGGACACCACCAACAGTCCGTGATGTGATGCAAATAACCCTTGCGAAACACATCTCTAATCTTTTGGAGTGATCTGACCTCTGTTAGTGATTAGTTGCCACCTTGCTGGCTAGAAACATGCCCATCTAAATGCTGTAAGACCTAATCATCACTGAGATGATCATGATTGAATGAAGGCAATAGCCCCCAGCATGTTTCCTAAGTGAGAATAAAGAATGATGATAGAGAGTTGGGAAAACAAATGTGTATCCTTTGAAGTTATATCTTGTGCAGATCAGGATGTGATAAACCCATAAAGTACGCATACATTGATGCAATTTGAGGGATTGAATATTGTACGTGCTTGAATGGTCATTAACAAATTTTACTTACACTCAACTCTTTGAACTTCATTTTAAAAGGTAGTGCTGTGTGAACTTACAAATTCTTCGCCACGGTAGAGATGTTCGTAGAAGGTTTCCATGTCACCAGTGGAAAATCATTGGATGAAGCTTCAATCTTGTATTTCTCCTTATTGTTAATGATGTCTTCAAGCCTTAAGTTGATCTCTGCTATTTTTCTTGACAGATTGTGTCGAATGCTTACTTGCGTAGTGAATCCAGAGAAAAACCGAACAATGGACTGGCTCCAACTTGGATACCTCCAAAAGAGAAAAACATATTCAATCAGATTTCAAATTTATGCAGAAATTTTGGAAGCTACCAAAAGCCGAGGTCGCTAGACAAAGAGGGGCGTTGTAATTAGGACCAAACTATTTGTCTTCAAAAGAGGCTGCTGTGAGATCATGTGATGCAAATTTGGTTTGAGATGAAATTGACGTTTCAAAATGATTGGAATTTTGGTATAGGTAATGTGCATATATATGCTTGTGATAGCATGGTGATTTGGTATTGTAACATGATGCGCTCATGTGAGGTGCTACGTGGGAACTGGGTCAAGTAGTGGACTTGTCCTCGTATGCAGTTGTGTGTTTGTTCATGTGCAGGTGTTGTTTGAGACTGAACATGATCGATGATGGATCGAAACTAGGTTCCGGAACTAAATTTAGGATGAACAGAGATCCTAGTGATCAAATATGTTATACGGGACGTTCAGACTATAGAGCAGTGTAAACAAAGAAGGTTATCACAAC
This sequence comes from Zoysia japonica, assembly GCA_001602275.1. Taxonomy (NCBI): domain Eukaryota; kingdom Viridiplantae; phylum Streptophyta; class Magnoliopsida; order Poales; family Poaceae; genus Zoysia; species Zoysia japonica. The sequence goes on along the minus strand of BCLF01000165.1, from coordinate 289,383 downwards.
GTGAAACACATGTAGAGGAGATGTGTAGGTTATGGTGTGAAGTTTGTTTTGGCCGGTGTGACTAATTAAGTAGATGGTAATCAAACTATGACTGCCAGCGGTCTGTCTAGGTGGCAGCTTGACGTGGCATGATCATGCGCATGGACGAACACGCGAACGCAGAGTCTGGCCGTGTGTTCCTGCAGGTGTAGGAGTCCTGCGGACTGGTTGTGGTGGCTGAATCCAGCAAAGGTATGTATGTTTCATACTCATGCATGGTACATGTATGTATGGCTCATGCTCATGCATGGTGTCAGATGTTTTGACATGCCAAAGAGCGCCATTACCGAGTACAGTAGCATCTATAACATCTATATAATCATCTCCCACTAAGAGTCTAATCTTGAACCTCAATGAGCCACGTCACCCTTTTTATTTAGACCGTTTGATCTCTAAAAACTTTCTATCTGAACCATTCATCTTTTCATCTTCTCCAGCCGTTTTCATTTCCGCACATGCACGCGGCTAGGCCCGCCACCTCGAACCCTTTCACTCCCGCCCGCCGAACTCCCTCTGCCGCTTCCGGGCCTTCCGGCTTCCTCATTTCCCCGCGCGTGCCCCGTTGCCTGGCCTCTCCCTCCTCTCCCTCACCTCATCGCTCTCCCTGGCTCCACCTCCCCCTCCCCCGTCTCTCTCTCTCCGGCGGCTCAAGGCAAGATTGGGGTGGAGCGCGGCAGCCCCCATCGCGCTGGCATCCAGCAGATCTGAGCCCGCCTGCCGGCGCTCCCCCGCCCCCACCTCCCAACATCCTCTCGCCTCTCCGCTCCCCGACCGTCCCTGGTCCTCTCTCGCGGGTCGCCGTCGCCAGGTGCCTCCTCCTCCTCCAACCCGCCGCCCCCTCCTACAGTGCCACGCCGCCACCCCTACTCCCCCACCCAGCCACCGCATCGCAGTCTACTGTGCCTATCTCACGGTCCTCGCTCTCTTCGTCGGCCTCCACGTTGCTGCCATCAGCTGGTCAGCGAGTGAGGCTCTCGCAACCTCGCTGCCCTTCTCCTGGGCGGCCGGCGTTCCTCTCTCTCTATCTCTCTCTCTCTCTCTCTCTCTCTCTCTCTCTCTCTCTCTCTCTCTACTTGGCAGTGGCACCCCTTGCGAATTTTATTAGGAGTTGGTTTCGAATTGCCTTCTGAGATCTCTGGCTGCTGTATCACAGGAGCATGAGTGGAGACTCGAGCGGATCAGGAATGCGTTCAAGGGGATCGATTGTTCGGCTGCTGTATCACAGGAGCATGAGTGGAGACTGGAGCGGATCAGGAATGCGTTCAAGGGGATCGATTGTTCCCGTATATGGCCCTTCCAGGTGAGGATTCCATGCTGATTCAAGTAATTTGTATTGTCAAGTTTTCATCTGGGTTATGAGCATTCATTTTGATTGTCATTTCAGCGGAAAAAGTGCAACCTTGCATTTTTTTAGTCCCTCCATATTTTGCCAGCTTGCTATGCGAAGCTTGCAAGTATATTGAAGAAAAATTGGCAATCAAGGTATGAATGTATTTTTCCTGAACAGGTAACTGCAAGTTGTGTTACATTTCATTATTATTCCTGTGTTGATATAAGTATTTATCAATATTTCAGGTTGAAAAGCTGAAAGATTCTCTTATAAACTCTGTGAAAAGTAGCATATCTTTGAAATTGGTCAACAATGTCAGTGATTTCTTTGCAAATTTGGTGAGTCAGGTTACTTGGTAATTGGTACCAGGGGATCATGTTTAATTTTATGTGTCCATATTGTGCCATATAATATTACATTTTGTATGTGTAGTATAAATAGTAGAATAATTGGAATTTGATGGAAATTTTAGCATTTGGAGTGCCATGTTATTGGAAATTTCTTACTTTAGTAAGAGGTTTTTTTCATTGGTCTGTTTGTATTTATGTAGCTTCTTAGCATTTGGAGTGCCCTGTTTTTGGGAAGTTCTTAACTTAGCGACTTTTTTTTTTCATTGGTCTGTTTGTATTTATGTAGTTTCTTCTGTTTAAGAACAATTTATCGCACTGATTCATTAGCTGGTACTCTCTGGCACTATTAATTTGGAATATGTTTGTTCTTCGAAATAGGTATTTTGTCTTCCAAACCCAATATTTATTTAGTGATAGAGCTATGCAGTTTAGGTTGATTCTATCTGAACTACTCCTAAGAATAAAACACATCATTTCTATCATCCAGACATGTACATAAATGATATGTTACACTCCTATATAATTTCATCATTGTTTTGTTAATTTTCTTTCTTTCCATATTTGGATTTGCAAAAAGAAATTACAGGATTTCTCTCATCAGATGGGCTGACGCCTCATGAAAAAAAAAATTATAGAACAGCATGAGATGTAGTATCAATGGACCAGACCAGCGGATCAGCAAAAATGCCATGGCGGCATCACATTTTGAATGTAGTTGCCACTTCTATACTATTAACTTTAGTGCCAATTTTACTCGGATGTAATGTATCCCCTATTTTTTCCTAGGTTGGTACTGTATGGTTTAGTTGAGCTCAAGGTTAATGGAGATGGCTATTGTCAGGTAAGATTACTTGAATTCAGTTTCCCCCTTTGGCACAGGGCATTGGTAGCAACACCTCTTGCTTTTTTTTTTAAGTTTTCGCATCTTAATTGTATATCTGCTGATTGCTAATAGCTGGTGCAGTGCAGGCTAATTATGTTAATGTTATAAAGGATATGTAGTGTGTCAAGATATTTTTCTGCAGGAAATCGCTAGCTGATAAATATATCTTCAGTGTCAGTGATGATCTGCTTCACTTTTTAATTGTTTTATCTTTCTGCTTTATTGCTTTACCACCATGAGATGATAGCCAACGGAGGAGTTATTCTATTCCTCTCCGCTACTAAATTTATCTGCGCTCCTGATCTGCGCTCTCTGAACCGAATCTTCTCTTGCAGAATGGTCCCGCGAAAGAAGGAAATATGTACACTGCGAGAGCCAAGATCCATAATTAAGGACAAGGGCGTTGAGCCCTCCGAGTTCAAGGACTCCGTCGCTCAGGTGAGCGCGCTTGACTCACATCTCAATGTCTTGCTGTTCCTGCTTATTTCTTTCTCACTATCTGTGCACCATAAGTGAGAAGTGATATTTGTGAATTGTTATTTACTAGGTATTAATTGGTCATTTGTTATTTAGGTGAGAACATCCCTTTGTTTTACTCTCTTTTACTGGTCACTTACATTAAACATTCAACAAGGAAATTTAGACACTTATGATTTTATTATTGTTACAAGTCTGTCTTGATGCATTATTAATTTAGAGATGTATGTCTTTTGACCTGCTTGGAGTAAATTATATTTTAGAAATGGTGACTAGCTGCGCTACACTTATGATGCAGTAACTTTATTTACACTCAATCATGTTTTTCTTGCTTAAGTTTGGAATCTACACTGATATCATTAATTTCTGAATATTTTTCCACTTGCAGTAGCCACTTTTGTGATTGTCTTATTTGATTTTCTTGCATTGAGGTTGATAAGAGCAGTGTTGACGCATTTTGATTGGCCTGAAAGGAAGGCAGACACTTTAGCTTTTGGTTATCAAGACCGCGAAAACTGTAATCAGGTTTCTATCGATAGAGATGATCTGCGCATTTCTTGTGACACCGCATAGTAGAAAATGGTTGGTTTTTGAAAAGTATGCCCAAAGTTAGCTGAAATATATATGCAATGATCAGTAAAGTATTACATAGCACTAAGAATTTGATTGTTACTCTATATACACAGCGAGAGTACTTCTATATGATATGTCATGCTTGCTGCCCTATAATTCACTTTCGATTCTCATTTTGTTATGAAGTTTTGGTACTTGCAGTTCATATATGTCTTCTATAGCTTCCAGACTTCCAGTCAGATCTTTGATGATTACCTCTGTTCATGTAATGCACGGTAAGAAGCTACTTTCTGAATATATATAGTGGTTGTATTTTTATATCATCATCTAATCATTTATAAATTCCCGGGCCAACGCACTGAGAAATCAACTAGTTTAGCATAGGGCGAGGAAATAATAAAAAGGAGAAAAGACCAAAAAGTTATATGCCTATATCCAAGTAACAAACATCATTTGATATATCTAATTCACTAAGTTGTAATTTCTTCTAAATTCTAATCTCTAAATTTGTGAAGTCTTACATTAGTGTAATACAAATCAAATCAATTAGCCTATGATTAACAGATCAAGTACTTATGTCGGCCTACTTGGTTGCTTCCTTGTGCGTGTCAGTGTGTGGCAGGGACATACCAGTTCCTGTGCTAGATGCTCGGCTGCTGGTGCCTGGTGAACAAGAGGAGAAGGCCACCACGAGAAGGCGCTCGGCTCCTGCGGCCATGGCGGCAGTGCCCTGCCCTGTTGCCAAGGAGGCCACGACGTTCGCCGGCATGCCTCGATGCCGGTGCGGCTGCGGGCAGGCCCCACGCGGCCAGGTTGGTAGGCCGTAGGTGGGCAGGCGAGTAGCCGCCCAGCGGCGGCCAGCGCCAGGGCGCGCCTCCGACGGCCAATCGTGAACCGGGGCCAGGGCCGGCGGGCTGCAGTCTGCTGGGTTGACGGGCGGCAGGCGGAGGGGAATCGGAATTGTGGCGCATGGGGACGGATTTTGCGAGTCGCGGGTGCTCTCTGCTCTCCGTTAGGATCAAGAAATTGGGCCCAATGCCTTCCAATTAGAATAGAAATTCACATTCCATATAAGGGCATTAAGAAAAAATGGGTAATAAGCAATAAATACCAGCACATTCACTGGTCATAAACATTGCGGAGGACGGGTCATAGCGCTATGGTCGATATTAAGACAATAAAATATGTTTTTCCAACCGTTTCAAGCTGCAGCAGTGCTCCTTGCTACATTGCGTGACATCCACATTATCTTGTATTACTATAAATAAACGTTGTGAGAATTGTAACACCTATAATCATTTGACTCAGAGACCCACTTCTAATACCGGCTTCGGTAACACACATTGCTGTTGCCCTAAGATATTTTGGATCATTTCTAGGGCTATGGCCCTAATGATCCTAGGCCCATATACGCTCTTGGCGGCGGGGTAGCAACGGTTGTTTGTAGGGTTTTCAGATTTCATAGAAATCATTATAAGGTAAAGATGTATCCATGTGTCGTAACCTCGTTTCTATTTTGGATCATTTCTAGGGCCATGGCCCTAATGATCCTAGGCCCATATACGCTCTTGGCGGCGGGGTAGCAGCGGTTGTTTGTAGGGTTTCCAGATTTCATAGAAATCATTATAAGGTGAAGATGTATCCATGTGTTGTAACCTCGTTCCTCCGCTTGCTTCTTTGTTTTACACGTCTAGCTTTTGGTTTTATTTGGATAGATTTCTTATCTCAAGTTTAAACTTATTATAGTCCATCTAAAATCATGCTAGGGCATCAAGTCATGAACTAAGAAGTTTGATTGATTGATTAATTCTCTGGTCTTTTTAATTTATTAATCAAAAATTTTGGGCTTGGTCAATTTCATCAGCATCTATTGACGATATTTTAGTTGTGTTACTTCAAGAATCTTACGTAGTTTATGCCGACAAAGTTTGACTTTAATTGGATTTATTGTTTTTTTATAGAGATTAGTTTTAGTGAGGACTTGATGTATATCTGATCTAGAACTTAAAACAATGCTAAATTTGGTTTTGTGAAAAAAAAATATTTTTAGCTTTCACAACCATTCACCCCCTGTGACTTATCTTGATTTAAATGGATCGATCCTACTTCCTACAAGTGCTACTAGAGTTAGTTATTTTTATAGTTCGTCATACGTAATTGGTGATTAGGAAACATATCAATTGATAGGTATTCCACAAAATTTTTTGTTTCTGATGGTGATTCATGAGTTAGATCTTTTGGCTAGAAAAGAATCATAACATATAAGTCAATCACTTTAATCACTCAAGTCTCAACCTAGTATGTCTAATATTAAATCTTCATTTAGTTTTTTTTTTAGTTATCATTGTTGTCTTCACTAACCGATGAATAGCTTGAGCAACTCTGGAAGAAGAACTAACACACTTCTCTTCTTGATTTGATGAAGTTTTAAAGCATGTGAGAATGATAAAAAGAAGTGAAGATCCTCAAAGATATTTTTAAGTATGGCTCACTGAACTACATTCATTCCAAAATCCCAAAGTTTCAAGTATGAATTGCAAGGGATGAAGGTGAAGAGAAAGAACAAATTAAAAGAAGTCACAACAAGAAGCACACATTTAGGAGCAACAAGGACTACTTCAACCACAAGGTGGTACATCATGTTCTTTTTGTTCTTGATCAAGGCTCTGTTTGGGTCCCTCCAGTTTTTAAGAATCTGGTTTTTGAAAACTGAGTTGGATCCAAACAGGCTAGTTTTTGTCCAGTTTCTTGTGTCAATTTTTGCCATATTCTTAAAAACCAAGAAGCTGTTGATACCCTGCTTTTGCCGGTTTCTTGTGACCCTATGAGCAATAAATGAAGTTAGATTCTTAAAAACTAGGGGATCCAAACACCCCCACTAGTTTATGCTCAGAATCCAGATTTTAGGAACTAGAAGCAAAAACTGGTTTTTAAGAATCTTAAACTCAATCCAAACATGCCCCAAGTCAATTTGAATGATATAAACACTGACAACAAGGATGATGCAACTCTCAAAGGTAAGAAAGATATGATTGGGTTGTGTTTAATGGCAAGTACAAAGAGCTCCACCAATAGTGAGTTTGGCGGTGTAAGTAAAGCTAATGCATTAGGGCACCCACAATGGTTGTTAGAGCCAGTTACTGGCTCTAAACTAGTTTCTCCAATAGTGCTAACTTTAAGCACATAGCTTTTAACATAGATGGTCCCACAAGACACTCTCACGTAACTTTAAAATGTGTGCAAGAGCTTAGCTCTTGATTAAGAGCTAGCTTTTTTCTCTCCTCTATTAAAATATAAGAAAAATGCTTAGAGCTAGCTTAAAAGTCAATTGTTGGAGCTGCCCTTAGAGCCTTCTTGTGATGATTTAGATTGTGCGGTTGAAAAACTTGGTACTTTACTGGAGAAAAATAATAAAAAAATATTAAGAAAGATGATACTCTGATTAAACCTTTAAATACTAAAATTGCAAGACTTAAAACTTTGTTTCTTTATGATGATTTATGCAAATCATGTGACTTAATTATTCCGAGCTTACTTCATTCATGGATGTGGATGTTTCTACTTTAGAACAATTTGAAACTAAAAAAGGACAAAATGAGAAACATGTTTGTGCCATTGTTAAACCAACTTCTTATGATAAATGTGAATTGCTTAAGCTGAATTTGAAAGATGTTGATTTTAAGATAGCTCAAATGACAAAAA
>BCLF01000165.1:258948-281101 GCA_001602275.1 Zoysia japonica | reverse complement strand
AAACTTCTCCCTTTGACCATTTATCTTATTTAAAAAAATTAAAAAATATTTATTTTATTGTGAACCGATTCGTTATTAGAAGTGCTCTTGTTTATTTTTGTATTTTTAAATTTTTTTAAATAAAACAAATGGTTAAACGTCGATTTCAAAAAGTTATAAAACGATACTTATTTTGAGACGAAGGAAGTACATGTCAAACACAGTTGCACGTTGTTTGTACCGTGACTTTCCTGTTTGTACCCTTTACTTTTCCACTATTCACTATTGTAGCAAACACTTTTACACTATTACTTTACTATTTGCACTGCTCACTTCCATATTTACGGTTCACTGGAAAAAAAACTGTCGAGCTGAAGTTCACCTTCACAATTTAAAATAGAGGGAGCAGAATATGATAGATGGTTGTTGATGAGTTGTTGTTATCTAATTATTGATCTTTGAAGCACATGATAGATGGTTGTTGATGAGTTGTTGTTGTCTAATTAATGATCTTTGGAGCATATGATAGATAGTTGTTGATAAGTTGTTGTCATCATCTTTCGAGCACATGATAAATGGTTGTTGATGAGTTGTTGTCATCTAATTAATGATCTTTGAAGCATATCGTTGTAAGTTGTAACCTGATTTTTTTTAAGTACTGCAACCTATGATTTTAAATTAGAGTAAAATGCATCAGCAACTCTCAAACTTTGTAAGTGTGTGCCACGTAGGTCCATGAACTTAGAAAATCATTTCTGGATCCTTGTTAAGCGGCGGCCGGTGCTGGATTCGTGCAGAGCAGCAGCAGGACTCGCGGTAGAGCTCGTCATGGTTCGTCGCTCGCCGCATGTCGCTCGCTTCGCCGTCGCCCACTCGCCATGGTGTACAGCGCCTCCTGCCGCGAGCGGGTGGGATCACGCGGCACGTCGACGTACGACGACGAACGCATGCGTGAAGCTAAGCTAGCTGGCCAGCCTCCAGAGACCAGGTCCAGAGGCTAAGCCCACCACGTGCCCGACTGACTGTGACCTCACGAGTCACACGGTCACTGTAGATCTCGTATTGGGAGGGAGATTGATTGCGAGCATATGAAGCCATAATGGTTGGTGCGAGTTTGTATAATGATTGATGCGTTATGTCATACTTCTACTGTATTTATAAATAATTTTTAATATGGCACTTGATCTTACTCCTAGTTACTTTATTTTTTTTGTTTGTGGGGAAGAGAGTTTTGTTGAATCAAGCAAAGTCTTTGCAGATCAGAGACTGAGTGTTTTATGGAACCAACACATAAGGAAAGCACAGCTCCAATCAATTCTATTGGCTAATTGAGCCAACTCGTGCAAAGGAAAAGAAAGTCAAGCACCACTGACGAATCTATATATTCATCTTAGGGAAAATACTCAATTTAGTCCCTAAACTATGAATCAAAGATCAGTTTTATCTTTCAACTTTCAAAAGATTCAATTTAGTCTTTGAACTTTAATTACAAGATCTGTTTCATCTCTGGGATAACATGTCTACCTATGTGGCATGCCACGTCAGCAGATGGAATGCCACATCAAAATCAATTTCGATTATGAATTCTGAATCGATTTTCTCTCAAACTGTATTTTTAAATCAAATTTAATCATCATATTTTTACAATTAATGCAACAAAACCAGATCTTTTATGAATATATAATTTTATTTTTTCAACATTTGGACTGTATTGAGAATCAGACGTGAAATTATACAGAATGATATGAAAAAAATATTTCAATACTTCTATTACGATAAAAATGCCATTTCTAACATTTAGTTGGTTTTGGGAGTCAGTTTTGTTAAAACATAAAGTAGTATATGAAAATATAAAAAATATATAGCATATTCAAACTATGTCAAAATGATACAAAAAATAAATTTTAAAAATATTTCCAAACAAAATATTTTTGATTGCATTAATTTTAATTAACATGATGTTTTAAACAGATCAAAAAATAGAATTACGGTTTGAAAGAAAAATCTATTTGAAATTAACAATCTAAAATTGAAGCTGACGTGAAGCTGACGTGGTGTGATATGCGCTGATGTGGCATGCCACGTGTGCAGCCACGTCAAACCGGAGATGAAACCGAGTCTATATACAAAGTTTAGAGACTAAATTAGATCTTTTAAAGGTTGAAAGGTAAAACTGAGCTTTTGAGTATAGTTCAAGGACCAAAATGAGTATTATCCCTTCATCTTATTTCTTAGAGTTCCTTTCTTACAAAGAAAAAAATTGTTTAATTTCAGTTCCTTGGGTAGGATGATAGATCAGCCCAACGGGGAGGGAAGCCAACATGTGGACTAGGAGGCAAGGTTTTTTTTTCGTGATTTTTAGTGAAATCGGTCTATCTCAGTTTCACCGGTTGACCGAGAATAAATTAAAAATTGAAAACGGGTCGGTAAACCAGTCAAAAACCAGTCATACTGACCGTAACCAGAAAACTGGTGAAAATCACTCAAATTGATTTGATTTGAAATTCAAAAAGATAAACCAGAAAAATCGGTCGGTAAAAAAAACTGGTCGGTGAATCAGAAAAACCGAGCGGTTTTCTTTCAAAATTTTATTCGGTTTTTTGGTTTACTGTAGCGGTTTTTTGGTCTTCGTCAAACCAGTGCCGGCCAGTTTTCGAAACGAAAAGGGTTTCCAAGAGGTGTGGTTGAGGTTGAAAGCGCGTTCATCATGTACGTTTAAGTTTATAGAGTTGACAAGGTGTCACAATTTATTACAAATTAGGCTTAAAGTTTTGCATCGCAAGGAGTTTTTTTTTTAATGGATACACAAGAAAACCTTTAAGCTTACTTTGCTGAAGAGATCGACAAGCGAAGCGCAGGGTGTGTATATATATTCATACCTAGAAAGGTCGACCTTGAGCGAGTACTCATCAACGGCGTCCTCGGCGTCAAAGGCAACATCGCGGGTCTGCTTGAGCCAGACCCTGATGAGCTCGTCGGAGGTGTCGCGCCGCCGCGGATCAGCATGCCGCAAGAAGGCCTGCATCCACATGAGCCGGTCCCGGAGGCCGCGGATGTCGTCGTTCACTGCCACTAGAGCCTTCGCCTCGCTCACCGCCATCTCCTGGAGCTTCCCCACCAGCGGACCAACGATGGCCTCCGCCATCCTGGAGCTGCATGCGGGCGCTACGAATCCAGATCTAGTTGTGTGATACAAGTAGATACTACGTAGCAAGGAAGATGCTCAGCATTGGCCAAGGAGGGGTGCCTTATGATGCGAGGAGCCATTGACCGCAAAGCTAGACTTGGTCTTTTTTTTTCTTTTTTTCTTTTTAGACGGAAGCTAGACTCGGTCTTAGATCGGGTAAAATGCACGGCCCCTTAACTTGGCAGGATGTGTCATGTACGTCCTTTTAACTTGACAGGATGTGTCATGTACGTCCTTTTAACTTCTAAAATGCACATATATGAGTACTCTTTTATTTTTTAATTATTATCATCGTTGATTTTTAATATCAATTTTGATTATTCATTTTATTAAAAAAATAATTTAAATATGTAAAATTGTTAGTTATTACTTAAATAGCTTTAATGATAAATTAAATTTTAATAAAATATATTATATTCATTAAAAAAAATTAATAAGATGAATGATCAAAATTGATGTTAAAAATCAATGATGACAATAATTAAAAAACGGATGGAGTATTTATTAAATTTTTTGAATAAGATGAATACTCAAAATTAATATTAAAAATCAACGACGAAAATAATTAAAAAAACAGATGGAGCACGCTGTGCTCCTACCACGGATCCAAATGTATCTTGGTCAAACCCGCTTGTGCACCCCTTCGACTCCAACCCAGCCCGGGTGGCGGCCGAACCTACAGCGCGCTCGTCGGTGCTGCAGATGAGTAGGCCCATGCACAAATAAACGGACCCGTTTAGACTGACACATCGGCAAGTGGGTCTAACCAAGACCCGTTTGAGCCAAGTTTATGTAGCTAGACATGCATTTTAGACTGACACATCGGCAAGTGGGTCTAACCAAGACCCGTTTGAGCCAAGTTTATGTAGCTAGACATGCATCTTAAGAGTTAAGAGACCTAGGAGTATATGACACCAAGCCAAATTGAAGCGCCACCAGTGCGTTTTACTCTTACTCTTATTTTGTTTTATCAAGTACTCACTCTATCTCAAAATAGTTTAGGGTTTATCGAGTACTCACTCCATCTCGCCGCGCCGAAGGTCAACTGCCAATGTTGTTCTCACAGGATACGTAACGACACTGGAGCGGCGGCGGCGTCCGCGCAAAGGAAGTGTCAAGTGGGAGTGTTTTTTTTTTCCTTTTTTGTTTTTAGAAAATGTCAAGTGGGAGTGTTGGGCGGCAGTAGGAAATGTGGGTGGTGCCCGTGCCGCGGCGGCCGGAATGCAGAAGCCCATTTGAACTGGTATGCCACAGCTTGACAGCTAGCTGGAGCCAGCTCGCGCTGTCTCTTGCTTGTCATTTCTTCGTGGCGTACTGGCGTGGCCGTCTCACGTGGCGCCTCCGTTTGACCTGCCACACATGAACACAGTTGGATTTTTTTTTTCAATTTAATTGCAAAAACCTCCCTATCATGGGACGAGCCAAGCGAGATATTTTTTATTACTGTAAATTATTGTCACCATTCACTATTAACATTAATTTTGACTATTTATTTTATTTAAAAATATAAATATTATATATTTTATTATTAAAATAATTTAAATTATAACTTTATATATTTGAATTAATTTTTAAATAAAATTAATAGTCAAAATTAATATTATAAATCAATATTTGAAGACACAGATATTTTCGCTCCGCTTCAGTGGTCAGCATGAAACTAGTAGAGGGGGTGTACCGTTGCTCGCTCGTTGATAAATGATCATCGATAGTAAAAAATCAAGAAAGTGGTTCTGTGCTCCATCAGAAACTGAGAGAAGCAATTGTTTTCACATGCACTACATCCTAGCTAGAATGGTTTCTTTTCTTAGTTCATCCTGACTATGACCACAAAGTTTTGAAAAAAAACCATGCGAGCAATAGCTGTTTCATTTTTTTCTCTGAATTATCGATCAAGTAACATGATTAGAAACATAAAAGGTAAATGATGATAGATTGAATACAATTGATCGTCATCTAAAGAAGTCATATGCGTCAATATTGAAAAGCAGTAGCGATTCTTTTAACAATTTTTAGATCCACTTAGAAAAAGAATTCTGAACCGAATAGTTTACCTGTTAATCTGGAAAGCTTTGCTGTACAGACATATTTCTTCACATGAGCTATTCTTCTTCAAATTGAATCAAACTTGATACTAACTTGTTTGAATACTTTCACAAGACATAAATCCATTCAATCCGCTTACTAAAAGTGACCTTATGAATTTATCCAACTCAAATCAATCCAAACTTGATTACTAATCAATAAATCCATTCAAACATCTCATAGCAACATATGCATATTTATCCAATTCAATAAACTCATATGCACCCAAAATGAAATGGATCAACTAAAATTATACCTTGGTTAGTTCATGATCATCCATAGCAAAGCTTCACATTTACAATTAGCAAGCCACCAAATAATCCAACAAACCACCACAACTTGAATTTATAGCACTTGTATGTTGTAGGGCTTGGACTTTACTTATCATTGGGTTGAATATGCATTAAGCTTCATAACTTGACTCAATGTGTGATGAACAATAGGAATTCCATTGAATCAAGCCTCTAATGCCATGGTACCTACAATCAATCATCCACTTTTTGATGGTACACAAACTAGTTTGGGTCCTCTCAAGTTAGGAGCAACATAGCCTTAGTATGAATAGCGGGATGTTTATCAATAGCAACCAATGAGGTACCATTGCCATCCTTCCTAAGCATAGAATCATTATTAATTGAAATGAGCTTGAGATAATTCCTTATTTGGCATTAAAAAAGTTACGACTTCTCTTCTTAACCTTTTTCAATTTGAACTTTCTTACATGGCCTAAAATCGATTTTTGATTGCTTATTTGGCCCTTCCGTCAATTTCACCCCCTAACGGTGTTAAGTGAGGGAAATAACGATTTACCCCTAGGCGTTATATTTATTTCATATCAGCATTTCTTTTCTTTTTCCATTGTGTGATAATATGATAAATGTACAAAAAATGTTTAAAACCAATGTGTACAGACCGCCACATAGCAAAGTTTATAATTATGATAATATCAAACAATAAAAAAATAAAAAATAATGTTCAAAATGAAACAAATATAAAAGCAGAGGTAAAATGGTCACTCTATGCTTCAATTAATACCGTTAGGGGTTAAAACTGACAGAAGGGCCAAATAAATAATCAAAAATGGATTTTAGTTCATATAGGAAAAGAATCGAAAAGAACCAAAAAAGAAAGTGGTGATTTTTTTTACTCTGTTCGTTTGCAGTAAAGATTTTGGGATTTTACTTCTAGTAGTTGATGAGATTATAAGGATCTTTGAGCCACCAAGTTATTACATTCAAATACTTCTGTGGCTTTTACCTTTTCATACATGTTGCAGGGCATGGCGGAGTCGAGGCCTCGACAAAGAACTTGAGTCGAGTACAACTCCGATTCAAAAGGGAGAGAATGATAAGGACATCACTTCATTGGATACACACCACGCTCTTCTACCTATTATAGATGGTCTAATTACAAGAGCTTGTGCACGACGACTGAATTTAGAGGTGAGCTCGTTACTAAACATATATCTTCTATTTTTTGAGAATAAATTGCTACCTAATGACTTTATCATAATTAAAAACATTAGAGAGGGTCAATAAAAGCATGAAGAAAGACTCGTGGATGATCAAGACCAGCAACACACGTTGAAATTTGGAGGAAAATTAATCCAACTCGGAGTCGAGTTGCCTCGGGTTTTAGAGCAGTCCACACTAAAACGGATGCCTAGGTCGTATATGAACTCCGTTTTGGACGTTCTAGATATAGATGAAAAGATAAAAAGATAAGCTTTTCAACGGATCTAATCTCATACTGAAATACTTTCTAGATCTTTAGGAATTGCTGAAATAATAGGACATCTAAAATCTATTAGGGTGTTGTGACACCATCTTTTGGTTTTAGACCGATTAGTATTAGGGTTTGCACCCTAAAAATGCTCTAATCTCAATATAAATAGTAGTTGCCATCATTAAGGATAGGTTTTCGATTAGTATCGTCTGTTATCAAACAGTTTCGTCATTTGACGGTTTGTTTGATTTCAATTACATGAGTTTAATTCAGATTTCGCAATTGAGTTACGTTCTTCTTTGTTCTTGCTTTTGCTTGTGTTCTTCGATTCGCAGGCAGAGATTAGCCTTTTTGACGAGGTCTTTTTGACGAGGTTAATTGTGTGTTACACGGTTAATAACTAGAGGAGAAGTAGTGATGCGATTGCAGAGTTCGAATCGTATTGATTTGAGGTCAGATCGATTGTGTGTCGCATCTCTACCAAATCGAAAGTTACTATGATCTGATGGAAGATCAAAAACCACGTACGCATTAGTAGTGATAGTGCAAACAAACAGCACAACTTTTGTCCCAAATTCCACTATGTGAACCACTAAGAATCCAAAATCTCACAATCTATTCTCTCTCAGCTTTTGTCGGATTTTGTCTCACACAACTCACAATCCTTTATATAGAATCTGATAATCTACTCGTTTGTTTCAACTTTTGTAACGTAACTTAATTTCATAATCTAACTTTTGGCAAGATTTTCACAATTCATCGAATTCTCATAATCTGCAGTGATAACAAACATGACCTCAGCTCCAAATAAAGAATCGTTGTATACAAAAGTTGGCCACCTTCCTCGAGCTGAGATTAAGCCATGTAACCGAGCTCCCTTGCCACGTCATCTCATGAATCTAAGCTGTCGGATTAGATCAGAATTAGATTTTCACCGTTCTGTAGCGCTCAAGTTGTAAGTGGGGCGGGTTTCGTTGCACCCGATTGCCGCATTGTTTGTCGTAAATTAAGTATGCGAGCTTTGCAGAAATTCGTGAATCGCATCATTTGACATAGAGAAAATATATGGTCATTTCGAAAACCTATTACTTATTCACTCGACACATAATTTATCACTCTATTATTACATATACATCTAATTCAAAAATATTAGTAACTTTAAAGTGATGATTTTTTACTTGTTCGTAGTGAGTTTAAAGTTGAACTTTAGAATTAAAACCTCGTGTTCACATAATAAAATTTCAATGCATTTGACTAAAATTTGTTGAAAAATATTTTAAATAATAGTAAGCAACTTTATGCAAATTAGTATAAGTAGAACAAATATAATAAAGTGACAGGCTTTTGCAGATTGTTACGGACGTATTCGCTTGTCCAGTAAGCGCTTCGTGAGTGTATCACTATTAAAAAAAAATTGTTACTCCGCAAGAGTAAAAAAAAAAAATTGCGGGCTGTTACCGGGTTGGCGATAGTAGCCGCGCCACTTGCAACGTGACCTAGCGTCCCCCTCCGACCCTCCCCCACGACGGACCGCAGCAGCCCTCGTCCCTGTCGCCTCCTATCCCCACCGCCGCCGTCGCTCACCACCACCCCGACGCCGGCCCGCCGCTCGCCGCCGACGGCCCACCCCGCGCCCCTAGCCTCGAGCTCTCTACCCCAACCCGCAGACTGACGAGCTCTCCGCCACCCCGGCCCCTTCCCCACCGCGAACCTCATAGATCTTGAGGCCTTCACCGCCTCTACACCCATCGCGGACGTCCCAGAATCAGCTCCGCCTCTCTGGCGGTGGCCCGGAGCAGGCTCTTCAGCTGCAGGCTGCAGCCCCTCTCACGTCTCACCGTTGGAGGAGCCAGGAAGTTCTGGTAATAACCATTTTTCACTATTTTTAGCATCATTTTGATAAACAAGGAAACTTTAGGTAAAATTCACAGAGAACGAGATCCGTCCAACGATTTTGTTTTATCATCTCTTCTTCTAAACCAGGCATGAAAGACGCAAATGTTGTGCTCTAAAATTCTACCCAGATCTTCCCACCGCCGGCTTGCCCCCTCAAGTGTTTATGCTTTGACCTGCCTCCCTGTTGACAGTTTGTCATTGCCGAGCTGCAAGCTGCAGAGCAGCTTAGTTGTGTTTGAGGCTTGAGCAAATGCAGAAAGAGGCTAGCTGTTAGCCTTGCTTATTTGTACTAATCCATCTCAGATCTTAGCAAATTTACTCAAAATAGTTTTAGTTCCAAAACTGATGAAACCAAAATTCGTTACTTTTGTGTGATAATATACTTCTTGCTAAAAATATTATATTCTGGGAAAACATCTCTGAAAATTGTTTATGTCCCTGTTTAAGCTGAAACTTATTTATGCAATATCTTAAATCAGTGAAACCAACTTGCTAAGCTTTCTATCCTGCTTCATAAAGGAAAATTATTTCCAGTCCTGATGAATCGTTAAGCCAAAACATAATTTAAATTGTCCTTTTGCTTCTATGAAATCTTCTTTAGTATCATCGAAACAACTAAACCTTATTAATCCAATTCATGTCACTCTTTTTCTGGTATGCTTATGAAATCATGTCACTTGCACTGTTGCACCATCTCATGTAATTGCAATCATGTTCATTGTGTTGCATCACTCTTTCTTTTAGATAATGAACCGACAGTGCAAAGTGGTGGTCTCTCTTTGCCGCCTTGGAGATTCTAACAGAACTGGAATGGGAATTTTTTTCCTCATTCATACTTCATGATGTACTCAGCACCTAGATGTTTCTTAGCTTGGCTTATACATAGAAAATTTCTCTTATGGTATATCGGACTATAAATAATTCTACGTCGTTTAGGAAGAGATCCAAAATAATTCTTGCTCTCCTCGCACTTTACTTTCTTCTCTACTTAATCATTTGCAGTGAGTGCAAGTTCATATATTGGATCATCATCCTGCATTCACAAATTATGCACGTTAGGGTAGGAAGATGCTGTGTCGGTTTTTGTTACCCCTGAATCCCTTGCAATTAGGGATTTCCTCAAATATTAGTGTGCTTTTTGTGAGGTTCATTTTCTATGTAATAACACATTGAAAATGAGAATAAATATGCTGCTCGATACACCTCTTGCTTTTTGCTATCAAGTTTCAGAAACACACACAATGACATTATGGTCCATGTATCTGAGGCTTTCGGTCCTTACCGTATACTCCCTATGGATATGTTTTTCATAGTACTATTGGTTTGCCTGTGACTATTTGGTAGTACCTAATATTGCTTATCAATGAGTGCTGCTGTCAGATTTTCCTCCAATCCTATGTGCCTGTTCAATTCTGCTCAAATTTCAGGTTATCAGTCAGTCATTTGGCTTCAGAAAAGAAGTATCTGTACCCTAATGACATTTTACTACTTTCAGGTTTATCCTGTTGATCATGGTAAGTTTCAGCCAAAGGTCAGGACGAGTCATGCTTTTTGCTAAACGATCTGTTGGAATATACTTGGGACAAGCAGGATTTTGTGTATCATTGCTGAATAATTTTATTCTTTGTGTACCGTTGTAATATTTTATTTGTAACCTATAGGTATTTTGGATTGTCAAAATATATACAGTTACTAATAGAAGGGTAATAAAGCGGAGCAACGCCCCGGGGTGGGGCCACTTGTGCTGCTTGCCCGTTACCAGGCGCTTGGTTCTGTTCGCTGAGGGGCGGCACGCAGGGGGCGCGGCGATACGGGATCCAGTAGTGAGGGCTTCGAGGGAGACCGAGCATCTCCCGCGGGCAGCTCCGTCAGATGATGCGCCTGCGGTGATTCCATTACCCTGGCCAAGTGGCGATTTGTGAATGTTCAAGAGTTTGCCTCCGGTGCGGGGATTCATCGATTGCCTGGGATGCAATGGATCATGTGGCGCAGTTACTGGAGACCGCATAGGATGCCTGATAAGGTAAATTTTCGCTTTCGCATCGGCTTTTTCGCTTTCGCATCGGCTATTCCCTTCGGGCCTATCAGTTGCTAGTGCGATGCTTGCTTGTTTCTAGCTCTAAATTTTAGTATAACTGCAATATTAGCAGTACATGACAAGTTAAATGAAATCTCTGTGATTTTATTTCATTATTCTGTTTGGTTGCTGTTCGTTATTTGTCTGAAAGGATGAGCTCTAAATTTGGGAGTCCTGTAGAGTTGGCTCTCTATGGCCGCTCATCAAATATGTCTACAGCTGCAGGTATGGCTGGCAGGGGTATAGTTACTTCCTGATGCATTGGCTGTTTATAGTTCCTCTTTAGCTAAAAATCTTGTTCAGCTCCATCAATTATAAACCAGAGGGAGTATGAGATATTGATATTTCTTGGTTCATAATAGTAGATGATATAGTGATACTTGCTCTTTAGCCTACTGACAGTTGGATGTTTGCTGAGAAATGATCCACTCAAGCTATTCTGTGCAGGCCACAGTCAAGATAATATTGATTTCAGGAGCTAGTTTGCCAAATTACACGATTATCATGGAGAATGAGTGTTACAAAAGGCATGCTGCAATTTTCCAACGTTATCACTACTTTAACTGCTATGTATGTTTTCAGCCATCTGGAAGTTTTAGAACTTCAAGAGTAAAGGTCAGATACGTACTCATTATTCATGATTTCTATATTTTTTTTATTGAATCGAAAACTTTATTTAGAATTAGAATGTTGCAGAATTATTTTAGATAGACTTGGTAGTTTTAGAACCTTACAGTTCCAACATCAGAGTACCAGGGAAAATTTTCTTGTAGGTTTTACATAGCTTATGATTGTTCATTACCACTCCCTCCTGCCTGAAACTGAATGTATGTCGAACATTGTAGGACTATTTTTTTGCCTTGATGGTAAAACAAACCTTCAAAGATAAAAACCTTTCTAAAATAATTTGTAAAGCCATGGGGTAGTAACTCTTGCCTCTTCATCTTTACCTATGAAGATGCACTGAGAAGGATGACTGTCTTCAGTAAAGATCTGCATAATCAGCAGGTCCATATGGCTGGAACCATTCAGCCAGGAAACCTTTCTTTCTTTTTGGGTTGCATCCAATGTCTTGGCACATCAGATCGTTAAGCCAGATGTTGATGGTGCTTATACAGGACCTGCGGAAATATTTCCCATTGTATTGTTTCTTGTACTTTTCCCATTCTACTATACTCTTCTCCATGCATCTTATGCTTGGCAATTGGAAGCTACCACCCAGTAAATGGGCTACCCAATTGGCCATCCTCTCAGAGGCATATAAGTCAGTAAGGCTCTCAGGGTATCCAACTATTGCCAGCTGCGGAATCCAGGGATGTATGCATTCTCTGTTAATGCAGTTAATTAATGAGATTATTGGAACCAACAATATTAACAAGTAAATCAACAAATATCTTCTGTTTATTAAGCTTGTACTTGTCTTAAGTTTGGGATTCTTTTATCACGTTTCAACGTTTAATTGTTTAGCGGCACACAAATTTTGTGAAGTACTAGTAAAGTGTGTCCAGCCTTGTCATTTCATCCGTACTGTGGAATGTAGTGTTGCTTATGGTACGAATGTACAGATGAAAAAGGGGGAAAATCCGAATATATACCTGTATAATGGTACTGCTGTGTCGGGTGACCCCATCACTATCCTTTTACTCCAGTTTGCTGTGAAAATATCCCTAAGTTTCTGGTCCCCTCTAAAACCCGTGGCTAGAATTACAATATCACTCTTTATGCATTCATTTCCATCTTGCAGGATGATGCCATTGTCATAGAAGCTGAATATCTTTGATTTCTTGAGAATAATGCTACCTTCGTCTACCATGTCATAGAACCCTTCTGGCAGCATTGCAATCAAGCAAGCAGACATAGCATAAGAGAAGCTATAGTCAGGTACCATCCCATGCCTTTGTAAAGGAATGCTCCGCTTGAAGTAAGTTTCAATTACTTTTGATATCGCCCATCTCTGAAACAACAATTTTACATCATCTTTATGGATTTATGAAAGTGAATGCTTATGTGAGTGAAATGATTGTTACCAGGGGAGATAGTGCAGTGGCCAAAATATAGTGCAGAAATCCTTCACCAGGTTTATGAACTAGAAGCTGTGATATGCGATTTAAGTAAAAGTAACCGAGCCCAACTCCCCATATGCTATCCTTGTGAACCAGCCAGTGTTTTGTTCTATATAGCATTGTACATGGTGCAGAGGTGCCTGTATTGAAAAAGAACTGTCAAATGTTGTCAGAGTGGTTATTGCTACTTACTCTTTCCGTTCTAAAATTGTTGTCTCCAAACTGGAACTAACCGGCGACAACATAGTTGGAACGGAGGGAGCAATGAGGTACTAATTCTAGACTCACCATTCACCCTGGCGACCTCTGCAGCAATGTCATATGCAGATTTTCCAGAACCAACAATTGTCACATGCTTCCCTTTAACAAATTCGGCAACATTACCCATATAAGAATAGTCGAGTGAGTGCAATATTTTCCCCTTAAATAGCTCAGGCCCATTTGCCTGAAATTCTGGGATATTTGGGGTCCCACTATGCCTTCCAATGCACAAGATGAGAAAATCCACTTGATAAACCTGTGTAAAGTGATATCATATAAAGTTTTGTAATAAGGTGCTAAAATTTATTCCATATCTGTAATCATTTTGTTTCTTTTGCTCAGGAATTTCATTTCATCCCTGCTCGCTCTCTTTCTATGCACCAATTTGATGTTACTACTTGGGACAATATACATGCGCATTTTCATGCTGAGACTCTGTAGAATTGTTGTTACTACCTCAATTGAGTTTGTTTAGAGGAATAAGTGGATCAGCTAGCCGACCAGGGTAGCTATATAAACCCAGGGTCGGCTAGGGTTGAGGAAGAAAAAGAGAGAAAAGTGGATCGGCCTCCTAGGGAGGACGATCTTCTCTCTGATCTGCTAGCGTGCTGTAATTTCCCTTCTAGTTCATCAATAAAGCACCCAAATTCCTAGCCATATCAAGAATATATATACTGCAAGAGAGCTCGCGTACCTCAATGCTACCAACTTTCAAGTCTTTGACTGTGATATGCCATAATCCATTCTTTCCTGTCCCGAATGCTGTCCCATTTCCAGACCAGAGCTCCCAGCTCATTATATCTTCCTCTGTTGCACCGAAGTATTCAACACCAAGTACCTGGCTATTGAATTTGATGTACCTTAGGAGCTCAAATTTGCATGCGTATGACTTGATGTAGTCCATGACCTGACGGTGGCTTGGGAATTTCTCCGTTACACTTGCTGGCCATGCCAAGTCTGAGAACCGATATGCTGTTTTTGTTGCCTGAAGCCTTGTGGACTCCAAGGGGTGTGTCCACACTCCACCAACGCTCTCATCGGCCTCAAACACCACTGGGCTAAACCCCTTGTCTACTGCATGCTTGCAGGCTGCGAGGCCGCTTACTCCAGCGCCAACAATGCCTACTCTCTTACTCTCCATTGTCTAGTCTGCAGTCTGCTTGCAAGCTGTTGAAAGGAGGGAGTGGAAGGGTGGCTCTTGTATACAACACCGAGGTTTGATTCTACTCTATCATATTAGATTTTTTGAGTTGGTGGATCTTTTCAGATGGGGCCAAAGGGCAAACAACCACCACTTGCGTGGTTCTTTGGTCGTTTCCTGGTTTTTGTTTATTCCTGACATCCTCATATCTATCGTCTGTCAGCTATTTCTTTTTATGTTCAGTGGGAATCAAGGAACCCTTGTCTATGATGAATTATGCTTGTTGCTTTATATGTCTCTTTCGAAATTAAAATATCTATATTGACATCGACACAGCAGAGGATGCAACGTTATCTAGGGAGTGCTATCTTCTGTTATTGAGATGATGTTACTGAACTTCCAAATCGCCAAGATCGACTCAGTTCTCACACCAAAGCTTTTCGTTTATAGCCATGAACTATAGTTGCCATGCAACGATTTTGAGTCACCAAACACATGAATTGCAAAACTTTGGCATGTTGGAGATAGGTTGAGTCAAGAAGCATCTGTTCTTGAATTGCTGAATATACATGTGCTATATTTTTGGTAAAATGGTCACTTTTGACCGAAAAGAAAATGGTCACTTTGATGACAAATATTTTAATCATGAGTGGATTTGTTTTTGAGCGGTGAGTATCACCAAGATGGACTCTATATAATCAATATGGTCACCTCAATCCGTAACCATTTTATATTGGATAATGTTCCACTGTGTTTATCGGTGGCGCACTTGATCGAGAGAGGTTTTTGTCTGGTTCAAACTTGTAGACTGATTTTTTTTTTTGTCTGAACTCGGATGAGTTTTGTATGACAGAATCCGCAATAGTATTATTTTGAGAGAAGTCCAATCCTCTACCATCGGAGCCATCACCGTAGAAGCGCCATGGCCAAGGGTACTCGTGGCGGATCTTGCCTTTACTGTCAGCACTCCATTTTGTGCCCCTTGGTCTTTGCTCCTACCATATTCTGGTACGCAGCCGCCGTGGAACCGTGCTTGCACCTTCGGCCTGATCACCACCCTGTTGCCTCTTGTGAAGGATCAGGACAGATAAGTGGAGCAAGAGAGCACCCCAGTATTCATTGACGGGGCACAGATGCCGGATGGGCGTGCTCGAAGCTCTAAAACATACTCTCAGTCTCATCACTCAAAGCTCTTTGGTTTTCTAAGATACATGCATATTGATATGAGTTTCGTTTGGCGAAGATGTCCCGTGTTCTGCCCTTCACCAATCGCCATCTTAACAGGAGCCAATTCTTCGGGTCGGCTTCTGAACTGAAGTGCGAATTCAACAAGTATGGTTAGCTGCCGGGCAGAGTAGGGTGAGGCGTCGCCGGCGGGAAGACGAAGGACTCGACGGCGCATGGGAGGGTGTGAGGGTGGCGATGCAACCGCCGATCTGTGATGTGCTTATCTGTTCGTGGATACACGAGGTGGGAGATGAGTTAACCAAAGGACAGATACTCAGGTACCCTTGTTTACGATGAGTGAGACTCCTAATAACACGCTTAGGATCAAAGGCCGATATTACTTGCGGGAGAGGGACCACAGGTTCCTCCCAAGCATATTTAGAAACAGAGCCCCTTCTTTCACTGGATACCGGCGTAGTCGACGGCGCCGTAGGGCTGAAACCATTCGGCGACGAGCCCCTTCTTCCTCCTCGGGTTGCAGCCCATGTCTCCGCACAGCTGGTCGTTGTACCAGATGTTGACGGCGCTGAGGCAGGACCTCTGGAACCGGTCCCCGCTGCTCCTCTCCTTGTAGCGCCCCCACTCCGCCACGCTCTGCTCCATCCGCCGCACGCTCGGCAGCCGGAACGTGCCGTCCATGAACCGCGCCAACCACTTGGCCGTCATCTCGCACGTGTAGATGTTGGTCAGGCTCTCCGAGTACCCGACCACCGCCATCTGCGGGATCCGAGGGTGCACGCACTCCCTGATGAGTACACTTCAACCGGTCCCTAGTTAGCTTCTTGGTGGCATTTCGTGAAAACCATACCGGCAAGGAGATGAACTTGTGAATCGTGGCTGACCGGTAAAGAGGGACGGTCGTGTCCGTCGACGATCCAGCGACGATGTCCTTCAGGTGGGGCGACGCGAACATGCCCCTGAGCTTCTCGTCTCCGCGGAAGCCGGTGGCGAGTATGACCAGGTCGGCAGGGACGACGCGGCCGTGGTCAGCGCCGTCCAGCACAAGACCGTCCGAGCAGAAGCTGAAGGACCCCGACCGCCCGGCTACGATGCTGCCGTCCTTCACCTTGTCGTAGAACCCCTCCGGCAGCATGCCGATCTTGCACGACGAGACGCACCCCACGAACCCGAAATCAGGCTCCATCCCGTACTCTCGCATCGGTAGCGACTTCTTGTAGTATGCTCCCGTGAACTTGGAAATCAGCCACGCCTGCGAAGACATCACCGTGAAAGCAAGATATACTCCTCTGATGCCATGAGGAGGTTTTCAGGTTTTGGTTCAGAGTTCACGTACCAACGGTGTCAGCAAGGTGGCGAGAAAGGTGGACGCCATGCCGGCGCCGGGTTTACGGACCATCAGCTCCGCGAACCGGTTCATGTAGAGGTACCCGATGTTCACCTTGCCCCAGACGTTGGTGTCGTGCAGCAGCCACTGCGGGGTTCGACAGATCATTGTGCACGGGATCTCGACGCCTGGATCCAAGACAGACACGATCACACGAGCCGTCGGAAAAGGTGTAAGCATGCGCTTCCGAGCTAGGCGAAAGTAGTCCAGCGACTAACCGTTCGCTTCGGCGCACTCGGCCGCGATGTCGAAGGCGGACTTGCCGGAGCCGACGACGGCGACGCGCTTGCCCTTGATCAGCGCGGCGGCATCCGCGTCGTCCATGTTCGAGAAGTCCATGGAGTGGAGCACCCGTCCGCGGAACGCGTGGGGGCCTCCGTTGGGCGGGAACACCGGGATGTTGGGCACGCCGCTGAACCTCCCGATGCACAGGACCAGGAAGTCGAACTCATAGATCTGGCAAGCCCAAACAAACGCGCAGGAGGACGGGTTCGGCGTCAGACATCACTTTCGACGTCGAGCTCTGTAAGCTAAGCTCCACTCCGACAAGTCAAGGAACGTACCTTCGTGGCGTCGGAATCGTCGTGCCGCACATTGAGGCGCCACACCGCAGCACCTTCGCCGCCGAAGGCCTCGCCGTTCCCGGCCCACTGCTCGGCGTCGTTGGCCGCGTCGTCCGCCACGACGTACTCCGCGTCCACGACCTGGCTCCGGAACCTGACGCACTCGTCGACGCCAAAGCGGCGCGCGTAGGCGGCGAGGTACTTGACGACCTGGTCGTGGCGCGGGAACACGTCGACGCCCTCCGGCCACGGGAAGTCGGAGAAGCGGTACGCCACGTGCGGGGACTGCAGCCTCGTGGACGCCAGCGTCCGCGTCCACAGGCCGCCAACAGAGGCGCCCGCGTCGAAGACCACCGGCCGGAAGCCCCTACCCAGGATGTGCTTGCACGCCGCCAGCCCGCTCACGCCGGCGCCGACAATGGCCACCCTCTTAGCCGCCTTGCGATCTACTGATGCCATGATCTGGTCCCGTTGCTTTGACTCTTTGACCGAGCACTCTCGGTACAACTTGCTGATTCTTTATTCTACGGAGGAAAGAACTGATGCATACGTATCCCAAGGTATACAGTAATCCTTGTTCAAACGCCCCCAGATTTAGAAATTTGTTTTTGCTAACCCAGCAAGCGATCTGCTGTAAAAAAAAGAGCGCTTTTGTCCGTAGGGCATTGTAAAACTCGATCTTGCCTGATGAGTTAACCAAACGACAAATACCAAGTATTATTTTTTATGTTACACTGAGTTAGAGCTTCGATTATAAAGCATCATATTTCTCTAGTAAATGCTTTATAATGGGGTGGCATTTAATTTTTTTTAGAGATTATGCAAACCTTCTCTTTGGTATTTTATGGCCTTCTATGTTTCAACTTCTCAGCTGAGTTTTTTAAGTAAAAAACTAAAAGCTGAGAAACTAAAACAAATAAAGTTTTAAAAAGCTAGTTTTGAAACATTGAAAGGCTAGTTTTTAAAAAAATAAACTAAAAGTTGAAAAGCTCATTGAAAATTGTTTTTCTAACTTTTAATGTACAGAAAAATTAAAAATATATTAAAAAAATCAATATCTAAATTTTA
The DNA here is from genome assembly GCA_001602275.1 of Zoysia japonica. Taxonomy (NCBI): domain Eukaryota; kingdom Viridiplantae; phylum Streptophyta; class Magnoliopsida; order Poales; family Poaceae; genus Zoysia; species Zoysia japonica. Next base: position 262,484 of record BCLF01000165.1, on the reverse strand, counting down.
TCAACCAACTTTTCAATTATTTATAAACTATTTTTTAAAAAAACTCAAAAACTCCTGATCAAACTAAAAGAGGGTCTATGCCATCTAGAGCACAAGCATAGTGCTTTATCTCCAATCTGGCGCGAAGCTCACTTTCCTTCCCCCGAAGCTCTTCCAGCCAATGTCATGCGGCAGCCACACGCGTGGTGAGACCGTGAGAGGGCAGTGCACAGTCTAGACCGCGTCGGGCGGGCGATGAGCAGCTGGTGCGCCGGATGTAGGATAATAAGTAAATGGTGCTCCAGCAAGGCTCAGCCACGTGTGCGCGGCTTGGCCGCAGCGAGACCGTGAGCAGTTGGCGTAGAGGCGAGGCCGTGCCCCACTATGCTGCACAGTGGCGTGCGGTCAGCATGGCAGTGAGGCCTCGTTGGACTGGCAGTGAGCGGCGGTGAATTCATGCTCGCCGACGCCCGCACGTGAACGGCTATGGCAGTGACAATTAGATGAAATATCTTAAGATAAATAAAAATATAAACTATAAGTTTTAAAACATCTGCTACAGCATACCACTCTGGATTTTTAAAAATAAGATTTACAGAATTTGAAAACTGATTTTAAAACATCACTTTTAAAGCATTTGCTTGAGATCTTAGAGTCCTAATAACCCGTTTAGAATCAAAGGTTCACATTAACTAACGGGAGAGGAAATACAGAATTCCTCCCAAGCACCACAGAAGATCTCTTATGACTGAAATGCGTCGTGGATCCTTAAACTTTCTGTGAATTCTCATTTGGATTCATAAACTTTTTAAATGACCATTCAGGTTCAGGAACTATTTAAGACGATCAACTCATCCACTCACATTAATAAGAAATATTATATCTGACATTGATAATTCTAGCATAAAAAAAAGAATTACTAGCAACACAATTAAGTTAAATTTAGTTGCAAATTGATGAATTATTTCATTTTGAGACCATAATCTAAGATAAAAATCAACTAACCATGCACACTGCTGCTATACTGTTTTTATTTCTCAAGGTTGATTAGCTTGCAATCGCTTCCTTCATTGTAGTTGGTACCTCATTTGCATGTTAGACTCGTCATGGTGAACCTAATCACTTTTGATCTACTTTAAAATCTGCGTGGTTCAGTTGTGAATATTAACGCAATGCGATAACATGAGTTGTGCCATTGTCCACTAAGAGAAACTCTAACAGATACCTAAACTAAGTAACTAGGAGTAAAAACTAATTTAAATACTTAAGATAAAAATAGTAGTTCAATAGATATCTATATCAGTATCTAAAATTTAACTATCTTCATCTCCACCAAATCTGGTACCCACATGCATAACAATGGACATGAGAGTGCCACTGGGCTATAATTTATGATGATATGGGTAATTTAATTTTTTTAGCTGTGTATTTAAGTACCAGTTGAAGTTGAGAAATTTTTTTCTACCTATACCGATTAGCAACTTCCTAAATATTATTTTAAATACTTAAATTTTAGATACTCTCTCTGTTCTAAATTATAAGTCATTTTCAGCTTCTCAAGTTTTTTCAAATTATAAGTCGTTCTCACTTTCCGAGACAATTTTCTCTTTCTCATACATCTCCACTCTATCTCTCTCTTCCTCGTTTTTAGAGCATTTCACTTTTCTTAATTTTTATGCCCTAACCTCAAAACGACTTACTATAAAATATGATGGAGGGTCTATTGGAGTTGCTCTAACCCAGATTGGTTTACCCGTGAAAATGAGCCTGATGAAAGACCTCCAATGGTACAATGGTATTGGTCATTGCTGTTTGCTCATTTCTGTAGTTGCCGAATGGGTTATGTCACTCGATATTTTAGTTGCCTGATGAAATGAGCCTGATGAAAATCAGCTTCCATATTTTAGTTGCCGAATGGGTTATGTCACTGGATATCGGCATAGTCGACGGCACCATAGGGTTGAAACCAGTCGGCGATGAGCCCCTTCTTCCTCCTTGGGTTGCAGCCCATGTCGCGGCACAGTTGGTCGTTGTACCAGATGTTGACGGTGCCGAGGCAGGACCTCCAGAACCGGTTCCCGCTGCTCTTCCTCATGTACTCCCCCCACTCCGCCACGCTCTGCTCCATGCGCCGCACGGTCGGCAGCCGAAACGCGCCGTCCATGAACCGCGCCAACCACTTGGCCATCATCTCGCACGTGCAGATGTAGTTCAGGCTCTCTGAGTACCCGATCACCGCCATCTGTGGGATCCGAGGGTGCACGCACTCCCTGCACACATTAATCGTCCTTATATGAACCTTACTGTCGTTCTTCCATGGCGTCGCAGTGGCAAGATTTTGACTCACCGGTAAAGAGGCGCGGTTGTGTCCTACGAGCCGGCGACGATCTTTTTCACGTCGGGAGACACGAACATGTCCCTGAGCTTTTGGTCGCCGCGGAAGCCGGTGGCGAGTATGACCAGGTCGGCAGGATCGACGCGGCCGTCAGCACCGTCGAGCACAAGACCGTCCTCGCAGAAGCTGAACGACCTCGACCGCCTGATTACGATGCTGTCGTCCTTCACCTTGTCGTAGAACCCCTTCGGCAGCATGCCGATCTTGCATGTCGAGGCACACTCCGCGAACCCAAAATCCGGCTCCATCCCGTACTCTCGCATCGGTAGTGCCTTCCTGTAGTATGCTTCCGTGAGCTTGGAAATCAGCCACGCCTGCGAAGTCATCACCGTGCAAGTAAAATAATTTGGCTCAGAGTTCACGTACCAACGGTGTCAGCAAGTGGCGAGAACGATCTGTTAGAAATTGATCTTCACCCGTTTTGACCCAACGGCTTTAATGGGCCTTTGACCTAATCGCGCTCTGATCGGGGGCGCCCAGCCCATTATGGTTGGTGGGCCCCTGTCGCCAGCGTCATAATAAATAGAGGTGAGGGCCGGCCGAGACTCATGACCTAAGTTCGTCCGTACCGCCGCACCCCACTGATATCCCTAAACCCGATCTGTGAGGGGGCGCTGTGCCGACGGGAAGCACCACCGCCGTCACCGCCACGACGACCGCCGTCACCGGAAGATCGACGACGTCGCCGTGACTCCAACGCCACTGCCCTCTCCACCGACCGACGCTGCCTAAGCGCAGAAGACCGCACCGACAAAGGGCAGATGGCCAGAACGTCTTCCTCGACTCCGGCGACCGGATTCGAAGGTATTGACCACCTCCGAACCACAGATCTATTACCGACACAGAAACTCTCGGATCTACACTCCTAGACCTAGAGAAAAGATCACAACATTGGCATCAGAGCCAGATCTAGGAGTGGATCCCGACGAGTATGTAAAAACTCGCCGGAACCCTACCCGCGAGCAAAGATCCAAAAGAAAAATTGTAACCATCGGCTACACTGTGGTGGATGCCCTCGGGCTCCGCGAAAGAACCGCGAAAAGAAAAGAAAAATAAAACAGTAGCTGCAAAAGATCTGAAAAAAATAAACACAAAAAAAAGAAAGAAAAAAGAAAAGCGCCGACGCGCGGACCCACGCGCCGCGCACGCGCGGCGCAACCCG
>BCLF01000165.1:239456-258252 GCA_001602275.1 Zoysia japonica | reverse complement strand
ACCAGCGCAAGCGACGCGGCCCGCGTCAGCGCGCGACAGTCTCGGGCGGCGCGGCAGCACTGCAGGAGATTGTTTTTTGGCTGCCGTTTCGCGAGCTGCCAGAACGCCTGCGAAATGAAACTGAGAGAAAGAAAAATGACTTAGGCATAGGGTTGGGAGAGAACCCTACCCTTTTTATATCTCCGAAAAATGAGCGCGTCCGTCAGATCTCGATCCCACGGTCCAGATCGCGCGACGGTTAAATGGGCTAGATTTGGCCCAAGAGGGAGAGTGAAATTTCGGCCCAAGCGCAGGTTGGCTTGTCCGAATTGCAACAGGCCAATGGGCCAGGTCGAATTTTCAATTTCGGCCCAAAAGAAAAGTTTTTCTATTTTTTTTCAGAGGCATTTTAAATGATTAATTAGGTAATTTTTACCTAATTAAATCTGTTAAAATTTGAACCAACGTGATAATTTTTACAGAATAGAAAAATAAAGTAAATGCTTCTGAAAATTAAAGAAATTTTGTTTTCCGCTGCGTACTTAAAGAAATTATTTTCATTATTAAATTCGAACCAACGGGAGAATTTAATTTTGAAAAAATAGTAATAAATTTCAGATAATTATGATATTGTTATTTTCTGACCAACGTTGATAATAACATTATTATAATTTTTGTAATTGACATTTTATGTATTATTTCTATTTCTGCCCAGCGGTGACATAGATTTAATGTATAATATAAAATTGTGTGTCATATTTTTTACCAACGTTGAAAATAAGACATATAATTTTATTGTTATTATGTTCTCATTTTATTTGTTTTATTTACAGGCGGATACAACTTAATGAGTTGTATCAAAGAAATTCCCACTCTCAAAGGGACAACTATGGACAGTGGAAGAAAAAGATAGACCTAGCGTTTATCTTGGCTGAGGTGGACTGGGTTCTCACCACAGCATGTCTCACTGAGCCTGAGTAGCCAGTGAGAAAAGAAAATGAGGCTGAGGCTGCTTGGCAGACCAAACAGGGGGACTATGCTCACTTAAAGATGTTCTATGACCTTGAGCATAGAAAATGGACCACAGCCAACAAGAAGTGTATGACTGTGATAAAGAACACGATTGAGCCTGCAATTGTGACTTCAATCGCGGAGTGTGACACCGTCACAGAGTACCTTGAAAGAATAAAGAGTCAGTTTACTGGCTCTTCAAAGACATACGCCACACAAGTTATTAAACAACTTGTGAATGAAAGGTACTCTGGTGGTAACGGTGGCATTAGAGAGCACATACTGAGAATGAGCAACATAGCATCGAAGCTCAAACCAATGGATCTGGGTCTCAAGGATGCACTCTTTATCCATCTGATTTTTACTTCTTTGCCAAAAGAGTGACACGTTTATTGTCAACTACAATATGCAACCCGAGTCTTGGGACTTGGAAAAGTGCATAGCAACGTGTGTGCAAGAGGAAGATAGAATTAAAGCTTCACATGGTGGTTCTATCAACTATGTGAAGGATAACAAAAGAAAGAACTTCAACAGCTACTCCTCAAAGAACAAGGAAAAAGCCCCTGTCCATCAGCCTCAACAGAACAAATTTGCAGTGGACAAAGATCAATGCTTTCACTGCAACGGGACACTACAAGAAGGATTGTCCCTCATATTTAAAGATGATCATGGCAAAGAAAGGTGAGAACATTATTACCTTTATAAATGAATTCCTATATGTGCAATATTCAAAATCCACTTGGTGGATTGACTCTGGAGCAACTGTTTATGTTGCAAATTCATTGCAGAGATTCCGTTCGACGAGGACTACGCAAAGAAGAGAAAGATGCATTAAAGTTGCAAACGGAGTCAAAGCTGAAGTTGAAGCCGTTGGCGATCTTTCATTAGAGCTAGCTAATGGTTTTATTCTTATACTTAGAGATGTTCTTTATGTACCCTCTCGACAGAGGAATTTGATTAGTGTTTCATGTTTAGATAATGATGGTTATGATTGTTATTTTGGAAATGGCAAGTGTGAAATAATGTTTAATAAATAATGTATTGGTCTTGCCATCTTACAAAATGAGCTTTACTTGCTATCACTACGTGATGAAGTGAATGTCGTATGCGATAATGATAACGTTGCGTGCGAGATAAACGAATCCTCGTCTATGAATGAAAATAGAAAACGAAAAAAAATTCTAGATGAGTCGTCGAAATTACGGCACTGTCGTTTAGGTCATATTTCGAGGGGGAGAATAGAAAGACTAGTTAAGAATGATATTTTTTCTCCACTAGAGTTCTCAGACTTAGAACAATGTCTAGATTGCATTAAAAGAAAATATGTAAAGAAAATTAAGAAAGATGCAAAAAGAAGCACAGGAGTTCTACAAATTATTCACACGGACATTTGTGGTCTATTTTCTGTGAAGAGTATAGATGGTTATGACTCATTCATAACATTTACAGATGATTACTTCCGATATGGATATATTTATCCAATCAAAGAAAGAAATGAAGCCTTGGATAAATTTAAGATATTTAAAGCTAAAGTTGAAAACCAACACGATTTAAAGATAAAGATAGTCTGATCTGATCGTGGGGGGAGTACTACGGTCGGCATACCCCGTATGGACAAGTTCCTGTACCTTTTGCAAGGTTTCTACAGGAAAATGGAATAGTGGCCCAGTATTCTACACCGGACGAATCTCAGCAAAATATAATAACTGAAAGACGCAACTGTACCTTGATAGATATGGTGCGAAGCATGATGAGCTATTCCACACTGCCATTGAGCTTGTGGATGGAGGCGTTAAAAACCGCCATTCATATTCTCAACAGAATACCCAGTAAATCGGTGCCGAAAACACCGTATGAGTTGTGGACAGGTAGAGTTCCCTCGTTAAAACACTTACGAGCGTGGGGGAGCCCAGCTGAGGTTAAAGTATTTAATCCAAACATTGGGAAGCTTGATCACAAAACAGTAAGTTGCCATTTTATTGGTTACCCAAAAAAGTCAAAAGGTTATCGTTTCTACTGTCCAGACAGACATACAAAGTTTGTAGAAACGAGACACGCTGTCTTCTTGGAGGATGAGATGATGAGGGGGAGCATGGTAGCTCGAGAGATTGACCTTGAAGAGAAGCGGGCGTATGCGCCCCCTCCGATGATTCAAGAGCCATTCTTTACACTACCTGCTGTCGCTGCATCGATAGTGCGAGATACTGTGGTGCAAGCACCTGTTATTGTTCCTCCTGTGGCAACAATGAATGAGAATGAGGAACCTGTCCCTCAGGATCCAATAGAACCCATTGCCATAGATGATGGGGAGCAAGAACAGCCTCAAACAGAAAGTGTACAGAATGAAGAGGCTCCGAGGAGGTCTCAAAGAGTAAGAAGATCAGCTATTTCTGATGACTATGAAGTTTATCAGACAGAAGAATTTCAAATGGAGGATGATCCTACCTCATTTGAAGAAGTCATGAGAAGCGAAAACTCTTCAAAATGGCTTGAGGCCATAGAAGAAGAAATGAAGTCCATGAAGGCTAATAAAGTCTGGGAGTTGGAAGTAATTCTTAAAGGAGCCAAAATAGTAGGCTGTAAATGGGTCTACAAGACAAAACTCGACTCCCAAGGGAATGTAGAAAGATATAAAGCACGACTCGTGCCAAAAGGCGTTACTCAAAGAGAAGATATTGATTACAATGAGACCTTTTCTCCGGTCTCATGTAAAGATTCCTTCAGAATCATAATGCCACTAGTGGCTCATTATGATTTAGAGTTACATCAGATGAATGTTCCTAAATGAGGATTTAGAGGAAAATGTTTACATGGCACAACCGAAAGGTTTTGTTATGGAAGGAAGAGAAAAGCTGGGATGCCGTTTAAAAAAATCGATTTATGGGTTAAAGCAAGCTTTAAGACAATGGTACTTGAAGTTTGACAGCACGATAAAGAAATTTGGGTTTAAAGAAAATATAGAGAACAACTGTGTTTATTCAAAGTTTAAAGATGGAAAGTTTATCTTCCTAATCCTGTATGTGGATGATATCCTACTAGCTAGTAGTGACATCAGTCTGCTAATGGAGACAAAGAAGATTTTGTCCTCAAACTTTGATATGAAAGATCTTGGTGAAGCTTCATTCGTTCTGGGAATCGAAATTCATCGAGATAGAAACAAAGGGGTATTGGGACTGTCACAAAAAGCATACATAGAGAAAGTATTAAAGAAATATGGTATGCATAAATGTAGTTCATCACCTGCACCTATAGTTAAGGGCGACAGATATAGAGATTTTCAATGCCCCAGGAACCAATATGAGATCGATCAAATGAAAGCGGTTCCATATGCTTCAGCTGTCGGAAGCTTACAGTATGCTCAAGTATGTACACGCGCTGACTTAGCATTTATTACCGGGTTACTTGGCAGATTTCAGAGCAATTCTGGAATAGAGCATTGGAAATTGATAAAGAAAGTCTTGCGCTATTTGCAAGGAACAAAAGAGCTCATGATGACATATAGAAAATCAGATTCACTCTATATAGTGGGATATACAGATTCTGATTATGCGAGAGATGATAGAAAGTCTACATTCGGATATGTGTTTACTCTCGCTGGAGGAGCTATTTCGTGGAAAAGCTCAAAGCAAACCGTCACTACATCGTCCACAATGTATGCCGAGTTTGTTGCATGTTATGAGGCTACGGGGCAGATGAACTGGCTTAAAAAATTCATACCCGGTTTAAAAGTGGTTGACGACATCTATAGACCACTTAAATTGTACTGCGATAACGAACCCGCAGTAACGTATGCACACAACAATAAATCAAGTGGTGCTGCCAAACACATTGACATAAAGTATTATGTTGTGAAAGATAAAGTTCGGGATCAAATCATAAGTCTTGAGCATATAAGCACCGTAAAGATGCTAGCGGATCCGTTTACTAAAGGCTTACCACCCAAAGTATTTATTGAACATGTTGCCGGCATGGGTTTAAACGAAAGCCTGTGATTTCTGAACTAAAAGATGGTCTAAAATGTATAGTAACTATTTCAGAACAGAAAAATGTATTGTACCTGTTAAGTCTATCGGTGATTGATCGTGACGATGAGACAGTTCTATGCATTAATCTGTAATGGAATGAGTGAAGTTAAAAAGTAATAAAGATAAAAGTATAAAGTGAGATCAAGAGGGAGAATGTTAGAAATTGATCTCCACCCGTTTTAGCCCAACGGCTTTAATGGGCCCTTAACCTAATCGCGCTCTGATCGGGGGCGTCCAGCCCATTATGGCTAGTGGGCCCCTGTCGCCAGCGCCACAATAAATAGAGGTGAGGGCCGGCCGGGACTCATGACCTAAGTTCGTGTGTACCGCCGCACCCCACCGACATCCTTAAACCCGATCTGTGAGGGGGCGCTGTGTCGACGAGAAGCACTACCGCCATCACCGCGACGACGACCGCCGTCACCGAGAGATCGACGACGTCGCCGTGACTCCAACGCCACTGCCCTCTTCACCGACCGACGCTGCCCAAGCGCAGAGGACCGTACCGACAAAAGGCAGATGGCCGGAACGTCTTCCTCGACTCTGGCGATCGAATCCGAAGGTATTGACCACCTCCGAACCACAGATCTATTACCGACACAGAAACTCTCGAATCTACACTCTAGACCCAGAGAAAAGATCATAAGATCGACGCCATGCCGGCGCCGGGCTTACGGACCATCAGCTCCGCGAACCGGTTCTTGTATAGGTACCCAATGATCAACTTGCCCCAGACGTTGAAATCGTGCAGCATCCACTGCGGGTTGCGACAGATCATTGTGCACGGGTGCTCGACGCCTGGATCCAAGACAGGCACGAACACGAGCCATGGGAAAAGGTAGTACGCATTTCGGCATTTGCATCCGATCCGATCAGCTAGGAGAAGGATCCAGCGACTAACCGTTTGCTTCGGCGCACTCGGCCGCGATGTCGAAGGCGGACTTGCCGGATCGGACGACGGCGATGCGCTTGCCATGATCAGCGCGGCGGCGTCCGCGTCGTCCATGTCGGAGAAGTCCATGGAGTGGAGCACCCGTCAGCGGAATGCGTCGGGGCCTCCGTTGGGCGGGAACTCCGGGATGTTGGGCACGCCGCTGAACTTCCCGATGCACAGGACCAGGAAGTCGAACTCATAGATCTGGCAAGCCCAAAAAAAAAAAAAAAACGCGCAGGAGGACATGTTCACCGGCGTCCGACATCATTTTCATGGAGCTCTGAAGCTAAGCTCCACTCCGATCTCCGACAAATCAACGAACACACACCTTTATGGCGTCGGAATCGCCGTGCCGCACATTGAGGCGCCACATCCCAGCACCTTCGCCGCCGAACGCCTCGCCGTTGCCGGCCCACATGCTCGGAGTCGTTGGCCGCCTCGTCCGCCCCGACGTACTCCGCGCCCACGACCTGGCTCCGAAACCTGACGCACTCGTCGGCGCCGAAGCGGCGCGCGTAGGCGACGAGGTAGTCGACGACCTGATCGTGGCGCGGGCGCTGGAAAGCGTCGACGCCGTCCGGCCACGGGAAGTCAGAAAACCGGTACGGGGACTGCAGCCTGGTGGACGGCAGCGTGCGCGTCCACTGGCCGCCGACGGAGACGCCCGCCTCGAAGACCACCGGCCGGAAACCCCTCGCCAGGAGGTGCTTGCACGCTGCCAGCCCGCTCGTGCCGGCACCGACGATGGCCCCCCTCTTCGCCGCCTTCCAATCTACCAATGCCATGATCTGGTCCTATCGCTTTGATTTTTTGAGTGAGAACTCTTTGTCCAACTTGCTGATTCTTTAGTCTATGGAGGAAAGAGCTAATAATGCATACGCATCCAAGGTATACAGTAATCCTTATTCAAGCACCAAAGATTTAGTATATCATTTGATCCACGTGCATGAATATTATTTTACTGGCTGCTGTGTGGATCTGGTATGTGTTTACATCAATATAAGAAATTTGTTTTGGTTATGGCAGCAAGTGGTATGCTGTACAAATTGATTTACGTAAGCGGAAAGGGTTTTTTGTCTATTGGATATAAAAAAAAGAGCGGTTTTGTCCACTGTAAAACTCGGTTTCTGTCTCTTGGACACTATGAAATTGTGATGTGATATTTATCCACAACACACTAAAGTAAGAAGTAAGACTTTTGAGTTCTTTTATCTCAATGATCAAAACGCATTGCAACTTGAAAATATGCAGCAAAGTTGATTCCCTATCCATGTGTTTTAATGGAATTTTTATTATTTGCGTAACTTATCTTAAAAGCAAGTTTTATTTTTGAAACCAAACTATACAAACAATCATATAAAAATGGTAAAAAATCACATGCATGGAAATACAGTTTTATATCTTTGTACCAAATTTTAAGTTGTATTGTGCATTGGGATGAAAAACTTAACAATAGTACATTTTCGTATATTGTATTGTGAACAATATCACAAACTCATAGTGTACATGAGACGAAATCAAATTTGTATGGTCGCTCTAATTCACGCGCTTTTGAGAAAAGCGCTTGTATAGATGCCATTACGTCCTTTTGTAAAAGTAATTTTTTTAATAACGTCACCATTTAATCATTAGAGATCTATCCATATTTTGGTGATCCTCTATGTACGTGATACCTTTCAACAATTTCATGAGTGACAAAATTCTGTTTGCCAAATTCCAATTGCATTTTCTATCACATTTCTTACTTTTCATCTTCGATACGGCCCTTGAGTCTTTTTATTAGGAGTAGAATTCACAAGGAGCAAAAGAATTGAAAAAGGCTGGACATCTTCAACAACTATTTTATCTAGTTCCATAAAAGCTACCAATGTAAGATATGGAGATCTTCAACTGATTTCTTATTCCATCCTCAATATATACATAAAATTTTTAGGAATGCTTATATTTTATCCTCTACTGTACTGCACTACTCAGATAAAAGACACCACCATTTTTATACATAGCAGTATGCTCCACGTAGATCAAGGTAGCGTGAGTGTGTCAGACGTTGTGATAGCTGCTCTTTTGAAATATCATGCCTCAAGAGCAACAACAATGTATAAGGTCCATGTGGTTCTTATGGGTGGGACCAGTTGCAAGTGACTATAGTTACTGTCAAGTTTCACAATGTGTTGTTCAAAGTAGAATCCAATGGTAGTAAAAAGATCAGACACAAATTTGCTTATGGTTAGGCCATATGGTTATGGATGACTTTTGCATTTAATGCTATAAAGACTAGTTTCATAACGTCTATGGCTGAACCATATGACCTCATTTATTGCATAAGACTATTTTTTCTCATATTGTGGTTGCCTTCAGTACTAATATCAGTATGAATAAATTTTACTATAAATCATATATAGTTTAGTTTCTTGTCTTAGTTTTTTTATTACGTGGATTATGACATCTTGAATTCTCCTTTGTATTTAGTCAATATGTTACTTGTGCTATACCAAACTCTACTCTATATTATTCTTTTGTTGAAAATTTAATAAAAAATAGGCTCCTCTCTTAAACATGCTAATCTTGGATCATAAAAATTGTTATCCGCTCTTCTAATTGGTACTCATTGCAAATGAGCCCACTAACTCTAAGGACTCCTTTGGCCCAAAGTAAAAGAAATTAATGACTAAGAAGCTGAAGGCTAAAAAAAATTATCTTCTAATTCTATAAAATGGTTCTCTCCTAATTTTAATATTTTATCTTTAAAAAAATATCAAAGATAATCAATTTAATCAGTTGATGTCGTAGAATGACTTCAACACCCCTCAAACCGTCCCAACCATGGAACCAGTTAGCAGCCCAAACTCCAGCCGCTAGAATCAACCCAACCCAACCCAACATAATTGTTAAGTGACGTTTGGTTAGTTGGAATTGAGTTTAGATTTGGAATAAAGATATGTTGAGGAAAGATACCATTTGTTCATCCACTTCATGCACCCTAAAATTTTTAAATCGGCACTCTAAACCCACCGCGCCACCTGGGTATGAATCGACAGGATATGGCGGCCTCTTTTCCCATTCCTTAAATCAAACATCTGATAAATTATTTTCTAATCTACATTTCCCATTCCTGGCTCTCTAAACCCAGTTTCCAAACGCCACGATAGTGTTATCGACGGACAGGGACAGGGGTTGGAGTTTGGACTTCGGACACCGGCAACACCCCGTAGGCATAGCACTGCCAGTGCTAGGCGGGCGCCCTAGGCACGGCTAGCGGCGGCTCGGTCTCGCGCAGCGAACGACGGCGGCCAGAAGGGGGGCACAAGCTAGCCGCTCCTCCTCTTCCTGGTGAGAACTGAGCTCTCGTCCTCAATCCTGTATCCCCTTTTGTATCGACATTTGGGGCGGGATCCCAATCGGGGACGGGGACTTCTTTCTGCAACGGTAGCCCCAACAGCTTAGGCATTAGGCAGCGACGCCGCCAATGCAGGTAAGCGACCTGGGCCCCGGAGCTCTTGGGGCAGGCCCCTACCGCACCCTGTTGCTTGGTTCGCCTCTGCGTGCTGTAATTGTCTGAATGTTTGATATTTAATTAGGTATATATTAAGTTTGATAACAAGCTAATTTTTCTGTATATCTTTCGTTTTTTGTGTATGATGAAATCGAAAGCACATTTTTTTTAATAAAAAAGCTAAAATGTACTCGAATTGCCTCACAAAATTGTACTCAGATTGTCGAGGGCTGTAACTATGCAATGAATTGCTTGTCCTGCAGCTTCGTTGTTTTCATAGATGAATGGGCTTTATGTTATGGATTTACTGTTGCTCCTACCACTCTTGCCACTTCCATCACAGAGTGCGCCTTTGTCAGATTCTTTTCATCGGCTAGTCATTCTTTTGTTCTGAAAGATTTATTTGCAAGGTAAATATGAAGTTCCTTGCATGATTATATAGGATTTCCTTGCATGATTATATAGGATAACCCACTGTTGCTTGTCCAGTGTCGTGCTGTTTATTATTGTTAATATCGTACAGCTTGAGTGATGCTATTTATCCTGCATTAAGTGATCATTATTGTTTTTTAGAGATCAACATAAGAAAAGCTATACAGGCACAGCTAGAAATTACATGTAGCTGGAAAGTTCACAAAAAGAAATAGCAAAAGAACATAACCTGAATTCTAAAAATGGCTTGCACATAGATATCTTTTGACTCTGTACTTGTTGTTCTGATATCCTCATACCCTGTTCCTTTATTCAGATCTGTCTACATGCTACTGATGAGTCGTTAATTCAGTCCATACTGCTAAGCTGCAGAGCACCATGCCTGCAGGGGACAACCCACACTCAATCTCAGAGAAAAAAGCAGCTTTGAGGGAATCACCAAAACAATCTAAGAGTGTTGTTAATGAGCAACAGAGAACTTCTCCTTTTCCTAAAGACAACGCTGCTGCAGTAGTTGGCATCAAGCGGTCACAACCAAATGCGCTGTTAAGTCCAACAAACCATCACATGCTAGGCAATTCAGGGGCAAATGGCCATCTTGTGTATGTGCGAAGGAGGCTTGAAACAGATCAAAATAAAGGAGGCTCTTCTGCTAGTGCAGGAATTGCCAATACTATAAGCTTGAAAAAAGATGTTGAAGGTGGATCCCAGTCACCGGAACCAAGTCTGAAGCGTCAGACTAATGTACCAAATACTCAGTTGGCTCCACGACCTTCACCTCTTGCTGCAGTTAATGTGTCCCCTGCTTTGCCATCTACAGGTCTGCTGGCTGACCATTCTTTTGGGAAGCAATCCACAGGAAATGTTGCTGTTCATCCAGTTAATGATGTGATTACTAGCCTGCTGCCACGCAATGTGGGATCATCTACAGTGCCTCAAAGTTCTGCAGCTGATCATTTAGCACCTAGCAATGTTTCAACTACCAGTACATCAGCTCATCATGCTATTTCTGCTGCTACTCTAGAACCTGATCGATCGGATCTGCCAAGATCAAGCAATCAAGATTGCAGTGATAGATTTATTCGGCTCCAGAAATCCTTGAGAAATAATGAGCAATCAGGCAAGGAAGAATATATCCACAGTAAGCAGCTATTTCACCTCAGTTATAATGCAATTTACTGCAACCAGGGCTCATGGATCTTTTGTGCATTCTGAAGAAATTTGTAGTTTTTCACGCTTGATATCTTATACCGTATGTTCTTTGGCAAAACTGTAGTGCTTCGGTCTTTGTCCCCTATTGGACGAACTAAGCATGCCCTTGAGTTGGAGAAACGGGCAGCCAATCTATTGATTGAGGAAGGTAATACTTGTGCTCAGATTCTTGTACATTTGAAATTTTGTTTCGATGTTGATAGTTCTGATATAGGCATTTTTGCCTATGACTCTTCTTGAATGACTGAATGTCTATATGAAACTAGGAGTTCTAGGCTTTGACAATTATTCCTTTCAGGGAAGGAGCTGCAGAAGATGAAAGTTCTGAATGTACTTGGCAGGGTTATGCCTGATGATCCACCATCATTTCCATCTCTGCCCCCTTCCTTTGTGCAGCTGCCATTTCCAGGTCGCCGGTGAAGGTTTTGTTACTGCATAATACTGTAGGTATTTCAGTGGAAATTCTTCTGAACTTGTGTATCGTCTTGAATCATGTGACATGGGCAATTGGGCATCATTGTTGTGTGGCCTGTGAGAATAAGTCTTGTATATCTATCCTGATGACTTATTAACTGGACTGGTCGACATATTCTCATGGTTTATGCATAACTGTGGGGAAATCTGATGTGACAATGAATTCGGTCTCTTATTGTGTTTCTTTCTGTGCCCAACATGTCACATGGAAGTAACTGCATGTTGTTCGAAAGTCCAACAAAAGTAGCAAAGAAGTTAAGAAGACAATATTTGACCAAAACCATTCCTGTTTGTACCAGAAATATTTATGCAGCTGCTTGAATTTAAGAAGTGTTGAGCCAATATTTCTTCAACATGACGTGTCGCATTGATGGAGACAGTACCTCTATATTTTGTGGATCCTACGTTTTGTTTAATTGCACGGGGACGTCAAGGTACAAATTCTGACCGCAAAAAGAGAATCGCTGGCAACTTGACCATTTGAGCCCAGATGCTCTATTATTGATGCTTAAATAAACAACGAACCATGAGTCCATACATCCGTGACGACATAATCCACAGTTTTACAGCGAAAAAAATAAAGATGGGGACAGGTATGCTCCCTCCTAACCAGCATATTACTATGCTTTTACAAAATGATAGGTGAGAGAAGAAGAAAAAAAAAAGAATGGCACAAGCACGGTGTAGATCTGTTGAAACAAACTTGTTGACCCTTTCCCTAACTTCGCATCGCCACTTGTTCCAAATGAATAGATTGACCAATGATATGAGCAATAGCTCGTCAATTAGCTCTTTACTAGTGATGTAATTGGCAGAAGCCAGAAATTTTTCCAGCTTTTGTACAACGTAGAAATGAAAAATAGTTAAGCTGCAAAAACATAAGGCTAACGGAATCATGCCTGACTTCCCATATGAACTACATAGTCACATTCTTGTAAAGCCGAAAAACCTAATTGCCACCCATTATCCTAACAATAATCCGACTGAGTCAGTAAAGAAGGCACAAAGTTCATGAAATACAAAAAGAACGAGGTACAAGGTGACTCCAAAAAGGGTACTCTCTGCATTCTTGAATTGTTACGGCTCTAACTTTTAATATCAACTTTAACTATCTATCTTATTTAATTTTTTAATATAAATATCATATATTTTTGTTATAATTTAATTTATTATTAAAGTTATTTGAATCACAACTTAAAATTTTACACAATTGAACTAATTTTTTGAATAAGACAAATGGTCAAATATGATGTTAGAAGTCAACAGTGACAATAATTTAGAAACAAAAGAGTATATATTTAGGGCATCCTAACCTTCTGATCCAATGTCTTTGTTCAAACACTACGATGAGTTCAGCGTTGTGGTGTTGAGAATTCAGTCCATCATTAAAATCATTACAATTATATCAGCTTTCTTAGGTTTCACGACGCCGCCGATGGACAAAATATCAAGGAGGCCAAACTGAGCTTCCAAGCGTACCATTAGCTCTGCGAACGTCAGGAAAACTGCAACTTTCAGCAGCGGTTTTTTTTCAGTGTTCCATCATCTCGGATGATGCAGCTCGTTGGCCTGTTTGCGGTACCCACAGCAAAGCTGAAATTATATTATTGAATGAATCCATCGCTCTTGACTCGGAGTATTCAAATTCCAGAGTTCGATGCAGTTCAGTACAGCCTCGAGATTTCGATTTCACATTAGTTGTCAGATTCCAGGTATCCATGATTGCGTGCAACACTGTTGCATGTCTCAATTAACAATGTGAGCCCGTCAGATCCACCAATTAGCGAAGTTCCCTGTAAAAGGGGCTCACCGTTTCACCTGTTCATCAGAATACTTGAAGAAACATTAGATAGCAATAAGTGATGTACAGTACAAATTTGACAAATAATACATGAAAAGTTAAAAGATGCACACAGGTGGCAAATATTTCACGATAGTAACCAGTGTTTATTGCAGTTTTCCTGCCTAACCATAACCAGTTTATATTGCTAATTAGGAATAGTGCGTCCCTACTAATATTGTTTTACTTGTTCATAAGCTGGATTGGATCCATGTTGGTGGTGACTCCTCATGGGGCCCAAACATTAGGTGACTCTTGGGATGGAACCCAATCACTGGAAAATATTAGCAACTGGAATGGTATCTGATTGGCCGGAATTAAGAAGACCTCCACAGCTGGTGGAGCTGTGCTGATGCTGTATTGGCATGCCACTATAGAAAGCCAAAGCTTTTGGTCAAACAATGTGCAAGTAGCCAATAGATCTATTTGCAATGAGCTCTATGGCAGTGACTGAACCAATATACAAAAGGGAAAGCAAGCAAAGAAAAGTGGGCACTGCATTTGTTTTTTTTCCGAGTGATGTCAGGGTACCGCAGATGCGCATTCTTGGTGCCTTGCACTTTATCATTGATGTCACTCTCCATCTGGTGTCTTCTCTTCATCTTATTAATTCAATGCGATGTGAATCTCTGCGAAGCAACACATAAACTCAGCGCATTACTTGCTCATAAGGAATTCAAAATGTAAAACGATTGTGCTTCAATGCTATATCACTTAAAATTAACAGAGTAAAATCAAAGATCTAAATACTAGAAGCGCGTTGCAAATGTAAAAGAAACTTTTCAAGCTTATATAAAAAATAAGGCTAGCACAATACTAGGACACCTGTGCTGCCTTGTTGCATCGCCAAGAGGCATCGAGATTCTTGAACATGTCATGGAATAATGAATCAAAGCACTATATTATTGCATTCCTCCCTGATCAGGGCACAGACACACTCACAAGGGAGAACTCAAGAAAAATTGCAGTTAATACAAATAGTAAGTAACATTTTGGCTGTCTTTAAAGCGCTTTCCAAATCGGAACATCGTTGCGAATAAAAATATATACCAGTTTCATATAACTAACGGTTCTAATTGGACTTTGGTATCACGGCCAAACCCACAATTATGTAGGGAATAACTGGCACTTATTAATCTTCCCAAGTAAAGTACTGTAGAAATTAAAATTAATGTAAGGATCTCACAGCATAAACTAAAAGACTAGCCAATACCAAATAGAAACGTAACAGATGGCCGTACATATGTAGCTTTACAAGATGCAGTCCTAGGAGCAGGCACAACAATTTTTAAATAAGCAAGTGTTTCTACGATCTCTAGGAATATTGTTGAGCTCATAAAGTGTGTACAGATAAACTAATGTGCTGCGACCCAGCCCCACAACTCATAATATATACTGTATGATTTTCCCCTCCCTTTATACTCAGTAACAGCAAACAACTTTTTGACATAAACGTTTGGATTACTCAGTGTCCATTTGGATATGGTATGCAGAAGCAAACGAGACGGCAGTGCAAATTTCCAGTCAAGATGTCTCATTTAAATCTGAATTTTTCCAGTTTGTAATTTGTTGCCAGACAGAAATAACGTTATGTATACGACAGGGCGGGGAGATACTGATACTCTGATCCTTTTCAAATAATTGTCCTGGAACCTGTGGTTAGCCGTTCTTTGCGTAGAGAGGACAAATTAGCTCTGGTCCTACACCAATATATGCTAGAATCCCCAATCAGTACCACACCACCCTTGAATCCCTGATCCCCCTCTATGCAGTCACCATTGAGGTATTTTTGTGGTCTTGCTTGTGGCCCTGCAACCAACGACATGGGCCGCTTCAACAAACAGACTACATAGATGACATCAGAATACTAAATACACAGGAAATTTTCCTCCACAACTCTAAAATTTAACACTGCGTGAATAGATAAGTTGGGAATCAGAGCGACAGGTATTTGTTTCGATGTTAAAAAACAATCTTCACCAGTTGCCCCCCACCTCACAAACCACCCCTGGCATTGTGAATCCAGAGAGGATTTCGTACTCCCTGTCCCAGAATAAGTGCTTTTTTAAACTTATAGGTACCAATGTTTGACCATTGATCTTATTTAAAAAATTTATACAAATATTATTTATTTTATTTTAAAATATTTTACTATTAGAAATAATTTAGACATGAATTAATTTGTTTCTATATTTTTTTATTTTTTTTTGAATAAGATGAATGATCAAACGTTGATTTCTAAAAGTAAAAGACAACACTTATTTTGGGACGACCGGAGTGCTACGGAATCCCATCTTGAGCCGGCTAATTACCAGGAAAGTTGACTTTAATATGGAAGCGGGTATGGTTGGATTCCTGCGTGGTGCATCTGGGCCCCTACGGTGAGAGGGAAAGATTCTAACAAATAAAGAACAGAGAATTGCCGTGGTGGCCCCATAAGCTTTGTTGTTACGACAAAACCACGGAAAGAGAAGGGCGAGACCGAACCAAGGCGAGGCCAGGGCGAGCAAAGGAGCAGGATCCCGCAGATGCCTTTGGAATTGAATGGTGGCCAGTGTTCTGGTGGTGGAGCACCCAACCTTTTGTAGAGGCGAGCTACCTGGTGGAGGGCTTGAGGCTAACACACCAAGCTAAGCTAGGGAGAAGGGAGAAGAGCCCCCTTTTTTTTCTGATGACAAGGAGGGAGGCGTGCGTGTGATTTCCAGTGAGCTACTGCTACCTGATCTCTATCAATCAATCTCTTTCTATGCTGCCTTTCTGCCGAAAAAGATCGATGCACTCTCTCCTGCTACCCTCACCCTGCTTCAATCCAAACGCTCACACGCATGGCACAGAAATCTCCCCAAGAGACCCATCCTGCAATGGTCTCCATGGGCAAGATGTGCATGGAGCAAATTTGGATTCCCAGCAGGAGAGATTTTATTACCTCCGAGAGATGGAGAGGCTGCTGTTATTATTTATCACTGATGCAGTGGTTTGGTACTATGTGATCAGATCCTGAAGGGAGCTTTACCTGCATGGAAGGAGGAGGAGGAGGAGACCCCCGGCCGAGCGTCTCCTTGGCACGCACCCCGTCGGAAGGCGACTTGGACCTCCTCGAGCAGCTGCTGTCCGGCGACAACGCCTGGTTCGAGGTGGCATCACGCTCGCCCAACTCGCTGGCGTCTCCTCCACCGACGACAGCCTTCTTCGCGGCGGCGGATGCGACGGCGACCAACGCCAACACAGCAGGCTGGCTGCTCCAGACGGGCCCGTCCTCCGTCCGGGAACGGTTCGACCAGGCGCTGTCCTACATCAGGGAGACGCAGAGCGACGGCGACGTGCTCGTGCAGCTGTGGGTGCCGGTCAAGGGACACGACGGCCAGCTGCTGCTCACCACGAGCGGGCAGCCGTTCACGCTCGACCAACGCTCCGACAGCCTCATCCGGTTCAGGGAGGTGTCCACCAAGTACCATTTCTCGGCCGATGTCATGTCGGGGACGCCGGGGCTGCCGGGGAGAGTGTTCATCGGCAGGCTTCCCGAGTGGTCTCCGGATGTCAGGTACTTCACCAGCCACGAGTACCCAAGGGTCAGCCATGCACAGATCCTCGACGTCCACGGCACCATGGGGCTGCCGGTGTTCGAGAAGGGGAGCCACTCGTGCTTGGGCGTCATCGAGCTCATCATGACCAAGCAGAAGTTCAACTTCACGCCTGAACTCAACGCCATATGCAGTGCTCTCCAGGTATGATATCTGATTATTGCCGTCTCTGAAAGTTCCCAACATGTAGTAAATTGCATGTTCGTCGGAAGTCACCATCTTAGTGCAATAAAATAAAATAAAAGAGGGCGGCTAGTCCAATGATTAGTGCAGATACGGAATGTTTCCAGCGCTGGGCTTTCCTAATGACAATGCTCTTTGCAGGCAGTAAATCTGAGAAGCACAGAAGTTTCAAACATCCCACGGATCAAGGTCAGCAGCAAAGAAATATTTGTACTCCCATTGTTTCATAACCTTGAGATTTCGCAAATATCTGAAAATTCACTAGAACTAAGAAGTTGAACACTTGTATCTACCAAATAATCATATATTCCAATATGACTTGCAGCGTAGACATGATTTAATTAATAAAAACTACTTTCAAAACTGCTTTTTTTTTTGCTTTGAAAAGGATGAAGTAATCAGCAATGCACTCTTACTATAGCTTTAATAAAATTGTAGATAAAGAAATTGAGACAAGAAACAAGGATACTTATATCTTCTCATGACTTCATGCCCACTCTTGTTGATTACCTACTAGTTCAGCAGCGCTTCCTACAAAGATGCTCTGCCAGAGATACTTGAAGTCCTGAAAGCAGCCTGCCTCATCCACAAACTGCCGTTAGCTCAGACCTGGGTCACATGCGCTCAGCAAGGGAAACGAGGTAGCCGCCACTCAGACGAGAACTACCGCTACTGCATCTCCCCCATTGATGAAGCATGCTTTGTGAACGAGCCCCGGATGCAGAACTTCCATGAGGCCTGCTCTGAGCACCACCTGCTGCGTGGGCAGGGGGTGGCAGGGAAGGCCTTCACCACAAACCAGCCATGCTTCCTACCGGATATTGGATCCTCCACTAAGCTGGAATATCCATTGTCTCACCATGCTAAGATCTTCAACTTAAAAGGCGCGGTGGCGATCCGACTGCGGTGCACACGCACTGGGTCAGCAGACTTCGTGCTGGAATTTTTCCTGCCAACAGACTGTGAAGCACTAGAGGAGCAGAAGGCTGTGCTGGACTCCCTGTCAGGAACTATGAGGAGTGTTTGCCGAACCCTCCGTGTGGTCACTGACAAGGAGATGGAAAACGAGGCAGTGCGGGAGATGAATGAGCTCAACTCGTTTACTCCTCAGGGGAAGAATAGAGTTGAGGAGCCGTCCTTCGGAGACAACTCAAGAGATCGTCGAGGGGAGACATCTTGGACGAGTTTGGCAGAAACTTCACAGCACGAATCTGAATTTGCTGCGTTGCGAATGCATGGACTGGTACCATCTGAAGGGCAGGATCCGTCTACATCTGGTGTTCAGACAGCTGCAGAAGGCAGCAAAGCAAAAAGGCGTACAAAGGCAGAGAAGACGGTGAGCTTGCAGGTTCTTCGGCAGTACTTCGCTGGTAGCCTGAAGGATGCAGCAAGAAGCCTTGGAGGTGAGTGATAGAATCATCAGATAAATGCAAGATTCAGCTATGAATAGTTTACTGTTTCGGTAGATACCATCAGTCATTTAAGTCATGGCAGTGCAAGCAATAGAACCAGCATGCTGAATTGATTAATCAATAAGAAAGTGTTATCTTCATGCAAAAGTCAACCATCACATGCATCTTATAATCAAAAGATGAACAATATTATCACCCTTGTCGTAATACCCCTAGGCCC